>BJCM01079934.1:0-12243 GCA_018326385.1 Flaveria bidentis
AATTCTTTTTTGTTTCATGTTTTTTTATTTTTCTCTTACTTTTTTTATTAATAAAATTTATATTTTTGTTATTTTAATACTTGTATTTATTTAAATATATAAATTAAATTATTTAAAAGAATGTTAGGGTCGTATTAAGTTTAAAAGGTTCCACGTCTTCCTTTTTAAGAGCTCAAATGACATTACTACTTTTATATGTGTTATGGCTTGGGTTCTTTTGGGTCCATCTCGTCCACCCTTAAAGACATTTGAGATCCTTACCTAATGTTTTGATAGTTAGTCCATCATATTAATAGGTCCTCGTCATATGTCGTACTAGACGCTTTCTCGCTCTAAGTTCTAAACACTTGTAATATTGCTAGACGCAAGAATCTTTCACTCTAAGATCATTTGTGCTACGCTCAGGAAAACCGACTTTCTGATTCGTTGAAAAAGAACCTTGACCGGTAGCATGTGTAAGGTTCTATGTAAGGCTCATGTATTTAAAACATTCAAAAGTCTATCCTGCATGCATGCACTGAAGTACAAGATTAGAGATGCTTCTGAAGTTTTACACCATGCACTAGAAATACTCTAAGTGTAAAATCTTTTGAAGCCAAGACAAACATCTTCCGAAGGTAAAAATGAAGTCTTCTGAAGCTTTAAAGTCAAAGTCTTACGAAGCCAAGAAGTAAAAACAGATTTCTTCTGAAGACTTTTGAATACATGTTTTATTTGATGTATTTTACCATAAAACTGGATCACTTTCCGCTGCAACTCTGCTGATTCATCAACTTGAAGTTGGTGAAAAGGTCCATTATTGTGGTAAACTGTATATTGAGGTTTTGAGTTTTGTGCTTTCTATTTTATACACTTTTATCCTTTTTGTAATATATTAGGATGTGAGTTGTGACATGTCATAGTCACAATTCAAAATGTAATCTGTCTTTTGACTCTACATTTGATTTTGTTGTCTAGTTTAAATGTTTCCAGCTAGCCTTTTAAGTATGACCGGCTATAGGATATAGTATAAAGTATCTCAGGTCCTTGTAACTTTTATTCATACTTTAACACTTGTAAAAAAACTTGAGAGCAATATACATCATTCTTGAAAACCATATACTTGTGTTGTTTGTTCTTGGTTTCGTCACATATTTTACTTGTGTTCTAAATATCAATCTAATGTATTGTCAGTTTCTTATTTCATTTGTTAAATATTCTAAAACGACTCTTCTCATTGTGTGTTTGTATTGTAAGTGACCAAACCATCTAAACTATTATATAACATGGTTGGCACCGGTCCCTCGGATCCAAGAAAAAGTATTGACCCAAACCCAATAAAACTCATCATTTCTCACCAATAATATTTACCCTTTCTTTCATATAGAACTTAGAAAAAAAACTGTACATTTGTCTCGTAGCAATTGCGAATTTCATATTATTCCAATGATCAATAACAGTGTTGTTCTTAGCTTCTGGTAATCGTCGAACACATAAACCCTACGACTGTTGATAATTCAAGATGCTTCAATTCGCATCTTCTTCTCTTCCAGCAACATCAAACTCGTATCCATTCCAAATCTGCAGAAACCCCATCGAACCCACTCAACTACACGCAATATCCCTCAAAACAGCAACTTTCAACGACCCTTTGATCTCCTCTCGCCTTATAACCCTCTACACCCACCATAAATCCACCACCCTTGATCAAGTCCGATCGGTTTTCGACCAATTTCAAGAACCCACATTGTTTTCTTGGAACACCCTCATCAAATCCTACGTTGAACACCACCGTTCGCAAGAATCCCTCTTTCTGTTTCTTGAATTCATCACACAGTCGGGTTTATTGCCTGATGTCTTCACTTTGCCCTGTGTGATCAAAGCGTGTGGGAGATTGATGGCGATGAGTGAAGGGGAACAGATTCATGGGTTGGGTTTGAAACTTGGGTTTGGGTCTAATGTGTTTGTTCAGAGTAGTTTGGTTAGTATGTATTCGAAGTTTGGGGATATTGGTTCTGCGCGTAAGTTGTTCGATGAAATGTCTGAGAGAGATTTGGTTTTGTGGAACTCGTTGTTGGACGGGTATGTGAAGGCGGGTGATGTTGATCTTGCAAAGGAGTTGTTTGATGGAATGAGTGAGAGAGATGTTGTATCGTGGACGGTGATGGTTGATGGATTGTCGAAATGTGGCAGAGTTGATGACGCGCGAAAGGTGTTTGATGAAATGCCTATGAGAAACTTAGCGTCTTGGAACGCGATGATTAATGGGTATATGAAAGCGGGTGATGTTGTTTCTGCGCGTGACTTGTTTGATGTAATGGATGATAAGGATATAATCACTTGGAATTCGATGATTGCAGGGTATGACATCAATGGAAGGTGTTCAGAAGCACTTAAGTTGTTTACTGAGCTGTTAAGTTTGGGATATGTACCTACTCATAGTACTTTGGTTAGTACGCTGTCGGCGATTTCCTGGTTAGCGCTTCTTAGCAAAGGAAGGTGGGTGCATTCTTATATGGTTAAAAATGGACATAAGTTAGATGGTGTTCTCGGTACTTCACTAATCGAAATGTATTGTAAGTGTGGGAGCATTGAATCTGCTTTAAAGGTTTTTGAAGTTATACCCAAGAAAAAGTTGGGCCATTGGACGGCGATATTAGCAGGATTGGGGATGCATGGACAGGCTAAATTTGCGCTTGATCTGTTTCATGAAATGCTTAAAGTGAATGTTATCCCTAATGCTATAACTTTCATTGGCGTGTTGAATGCTTGTAATCATGCAGGTTTAGTTGAAGATGGCAGAAGGTATTTCAATATGATGATAAACAATTATAAAATAGAACCAACAGTCGAGCATTATGGTTGTCTTGTTGATATTCTTTGCCGAGCTGGTCATCTTGAAGAAGCAAAGAGTGTGATAGAAAAGATGCCTATGAAACCAAACAAAGTTATCTGGATGAGTTTGCTTAGTGCTTCAAGAATTTATAAGAATGTGGAAACCGGAGAATATGCTGCTCAAAATGTAACAGAAATCGATCCAAAATTTGTCGAAAGTTATGTGCTTTTGTCTAACATGTATGCTGCCACTGGGAATTGGGACAAAGTGTCATGTGTTAGGGACACAATGAGGAAAACAGGAGTTAAAAAGGATCCAGGATGCAGTTTGATAGAGTATAAAGACAAGGTTCATGAGTTCACTGTGGGTGATAAATCACATCCTAAAACGAATGAGATATACCATAAGTTGAGTGAGATTAGGGAGCGACTTAAATCTGCAGGGCATGTACCTGATAAATCTCAAGTTTTGCTGCATATCGAAGGGGATGATGAGAAAGACACTGAATTGGAAAGCCATAGTGAGAGGTTAGCCATTGCTTTTGGCTTAATTAATTTGAAACCTGGGATCCCAATTCGGATAGTGAAGAACCTTCGTGTCTGCAATGATTGTCACTCGGTTACAAAAATTCTGTCCAAGATTTATGACCGTGAGATTATTGTTCGGGATAATAGCCGTTTTCACCATTTCAAAAATGGATCTTGTTCTTGCATGGATTATTGGTGATTTGGTGAATATTATGGCATTCTGTAAAAAGATTATACGAATGTCTACGCATTGATTGTTCATTTTCGGTTCAGTTACATCTTACAAGATTGATCACTCATTTTAAGTCTGGGTTGCAGTTTCAGATTTTACTTCTACAGACCGGCAATGGTATGGTAATGTTTGGAACTTAAACCCTTAAATTTCTGAATGTTGTGTCATGTAACCCCTCAAGCCTAAAGTATTGAAATGATTTATTATTTTGTAACCATATTTGACAATAATATATGGAAATACAATTTTTTGGACATAAAGTGTTCTGTTTTCCAAGATTTAAAAGTACAGAATCAAGCTTCGAGGCGAACCGAGGCGTAAGCCGAGGCAAAATTTAAATATAAGTTTAAAAATTATATGTCTTATTAAAATTAAAATACAAACTAATTTCATCATCAGATTCATCAAAACACACATTAAAAAGATATGAAAAGTTTGAAACCGACACAAAGAGTCTAAAACATCAAAAACAAACATTAAGACCCCTTAAGGCGCCCTTGAGGCGTAGCTTTTCTTACCGACTCAGCCCTCTGAGGCGCACATACAAAATAACTCTCTCAGGCGTTGCCTCATATGCTCGTTTTTTGGATGCCTCGCCTCAAGGCATGCCTCAGCCAGTTTTTTGAACTATCCTGTTTTCAACCTAACCGACCTGATCCATTTCAGAACATATCAAAAGTTACCCATTTTGACCTGTTACCAACCTGACCCACGTATTTTACACCTCTAAATAGTCCAGTAACCTCCAAATCAACTTGAAATCACAGTGAACTGTTATAGTAGTCTATTACCAAAGGTTTGGGGGTTGTGAGACATCATTTCAATTGCTGATGCTTTTATCACTTTGTTTATTCATGCTCTTGGTTTATTTAGTTCAGAAATTGTTTCTTTTGTATATGGTTTAGCTTAGCAATTACTTATGCTCCAAGACCAGACTAAATTCCAACTGATCTTGGTTCTCTAAATCCTTGAAATTTATGATTCGCGCCTTCTTTTGTCTATAATCGTGGCTGTATCTCGAGTCTAACTGCAATTTTTGCTAAGAAATCAAGTATTAAACCATCCTTCTCAAGGAAGGCGGAAAAGAAACACTTTGCAAGAATGAGTGGGCCTATAATTGTCATAGACGAAAAGCTTGTATCAGGCCTGTATTTGTTTAAGGAAATAAGTTTCAGCGGCATCTTCTACAGACCATTCCAGTCTTAATTAAGGGTAGAAATGTAGAATACAGATTATTTCCGACTATAGCTTTTCTCTTTATTACGCATATTTTGCTTTTAAATACTAAGTAGTACTCATTCATCTGCGTCGTAATTTGGTTCGGCCATCAACAATTACATGAAGACACATGTAGAAGGGTAAATACAGGGTCAAATCTAGATAACACTCGTCCATCACCATCTAAATTTTTATTTATGAATGCAGTCACCAACATTTCGGAAATACGAAGGTTCTGGTACGTCAATTCAAATTCTCATTTATTATCAGATACTTATTCTCATGTTAGAGTATGATGTGATAGGGCCAAGTGTTGTTAATTGTGTAAACAGAGAACTCAAGAAGCGAGATCCGTCCCTAACGCTTATCCTTTCGAGCACTGCTAACTGGTTTCAAATGCAGCTCAAGTATCTATATGTTTCAAAGGTTTGCAACTTCATATGTCTAACAAACCATTGTTTTTCTTTTGGCAGGTATATGTATACATACAAACGTACATAAATATTTCTTGACAAAAACACAAGCTTGTAATATTATTGCATAACCATTATTTTTGGTTTACAGGTATACAACTCATTTTCCAGGCACAAAGTTGGTAGCATACGCCCATGCGTTGTTAGCCACCGGGTCACTAAGATGGTCAAACAAGTTCTCGATCGGGCCCTTTCCGGTTACAATGGCTTGAACGAAAAACCCGAACATGGAGAACATAGCCAATCGGCCGTTCTTAAGCTCCTTAACCTTCAACTCCGCAAATGCATCCGGGTCATCAGCCAATCCAAGTGGGTCAAATGACCCTCCCGGGTAAATTTTATCAAGCCCTTCACCAAGTGGGCCGCCTCCAACCCGGTATCCTTCAATGAGGCCCATGAGAACAACTTGAGAAGCCCAGATAGCTAAAATGCTCTGGGCATGAATCAAGTTTGGGTTCCCGAGGTAGTCAAGCCCACCTTCTGAGAAAATTTGGGAACCCGCCTTGAACCAGACCGCTTCACCGAATTTGACACCGTTCTTTTCAAGAATCTCGGGGAACACACACCCCAGTGCGCCAAGCATGGCCCACCTAGAGTGAATCACCTCGAGCTCACGGTTCTTGGCAAATGTCTCTGGGTCAGCTCACAATCCAGCAGTGTCCCAGCCATAATCACCTGGGAATTCACCAGTTAGGTATGATGGGGTTTGCTCAGAGAATGGGCCCAAGTACTTCGGGCGGTCCGGTCCATACCTGTCAAATCAATCATAATTAACAATTAGTTTTAATTGGTATAAATTTGTAAACTAAAACAAGATTCTATGAGTTTTTACCAAATGCTTTGTGGCGCACTTTTAACCGTGCGGCGCATGGTGAAGCGGCCGCCATTGAAGCCGCCGTTCTTGACGAGCTCGTTTTGCGGCTTCAATGCCGGCTGGCTGGTGAATGCTGACTGTTGGATTGCAGAGGTTGCCATTTGGGGCTGTGAAGACTGAAGAGATGACTGTTTGTTGAAGGGTGTGATGATGGTGTAGTATTGGATGTTATCTGTGGAATTTAAATAGATATGTGTTAGGATGTGTATGATAAAATATTTTAAAAAATTATCTGTGTGGATGAGATGGATTTAGTTGCAAAAAATCTGATTGGGTTATTGGATTTAGATTGTGATTTTGAGTGGGTGAAATGTTGGTTCTTGTTCTGCCATGTGGATATTAGATTTTTTTTGCTTTGCTGATTCTGGGCCACAAAAAATAATAAATTGATTAATAGAACAGTTTGTGTCTTGTTCGTTGTGCATCAAAAACTGTAACTAATATTTGTTTCACAATGATAATATGTTTTTTTTCTCTGATGAATTATAAAGGGAAAATTATCAAAGTTTCATCAAAATTTTACAAATTAGTCATGATTTTTTAGGTATGTTAAATAATAGTTAATTTTAATTTTACTTTTTAAGGTTAGACGAAAGTAATTATTTTCTTTTAAAAGTTTAAAAAAATCAATTTCAGTCTAGAAGTTTCGTCATTTTTTAATCCAAAAGTTTAATATTTTGGATTTATATTGAAACCACTTATGAAACTTCTGAACTGAATTGAAACAACTTATGGAACATTTGAAGATATTTTTCTTCAATGAAGGATTGGAAGACGGATTTGCATACCTAATTAGTCATTGATATATGAATGATTTTTGTATCTATTACACTAAAAGAGTTCTTTATGAATGTTTTGTATATTGATATAAATGATCATTTACAAAATATGAAAACCCATAAAGACATGTAAATTTGTGAATCCTAGTGACACTGTATTTTTTAAAAATATGGTATCATATTTTATTATATGATCCAACCATAAAATTCTAATTTGAGATTGTTAGAGATCTGGATACCAAAAAAATTTATAAATAAATAACCTCCAAATGAAATGAATTCCGATTTTAATACGAACATGATTTAGTAAAAATTTAAAAACAAGTAGTAGATTTAACAACTCGAATTTTGGTTTCAACAGCATGAAAATGAACATCATCACAAAAATTTCAATTTGGTCTACTTGATTGTGAATATTATTTAATGGTATATTTATCACATCATAATTTCAAAGGTTTCCTAAAGGGGCCAATTCTTAAATCGACAAATCTCATAAAAGATTTGCATACCCCACTACCCACCTCAAAAAATATAAATATAAATCTCAATATTATTTCAAATATATAAAAAAAATATTCTTATGAAGGCGACTGATAAAGAACATGGATTTCCAAGCCTAATTATCCGAAATTCAATTCTCTGATTGGCTCCCAGCATTCCCTTTGGTGAACTATTGTTCTAATAAATACAAAATTTGATATTGCAAAACATTTTTTTCTACAAATAAATTTTTTTTAAATATGATATACCATTTTTTAAAATAAATATAACTAATTATTAATAATTGATCAAATTACTTCGATCTTGTTGTCTTGTGTTCCAATTGATCGATCATACGATTTTATATACAGGTTCGAACCGCTTGTCATATCTTAGTCATAAAACAAATAATCTTAATACTATATCTAATTAGCTTGATTATTTTTCATTTAAAAATTTAAACAAACGGATAAAATTATAGTCAATGGGATGTGTATAGGCAACAATACGATGAAACAAATTCCCCACAAGCCAAAACTTTTAAATTGAAATCCTCTTTTGAAAAAAGAGGACACTTTGGCTATGCTTTTAAGAGGCCCCACTAAAATTTGATACTAATAAACCATAATTGTGTCTAAATTAATCAGTGGTTCTTCATGCTTCACAACTAATGATTTGTGATTAATCTTAATCAACAATATACAAATTGCACTGCATGAAATACATCAAAGGTGTTCCCTTTATTAAAGTGCCCACATGTCACTTTTAAGTTCTAACATTCATAAACACCTACCATATCATATTATAATTAGTTCTATCTTTAAGGTGTGAACATAATATAACTACTGGTAACGTCCCTGACCCAACTTGACTACAAACAAGTAAAAGCAGTTAAACTAACATCCGTCTCATTCATGCCTTTTGTCGGTTCGATACAGAGTACAACTATATATGCACACGTACAACAAAGTATACCAGGAGAAACTTTGTATAAACTAAGCTTTTATAAATATCATATGTGTATATTAAATGCAGACAATTCTTTCTTCACTTGTAGCTTTCAACTCAACTGAGCCTAACTCACTACACTTGCATTCTTTTCTTCCTAAATATATGATGAGAAAACTATAAATGTCAATGGTAATTTGGTGAAATATTCTTTTTTCTATCTAAAACCGTTAAAAAACCTAAACTTTTTGTTATAAACTTTGCTGTTGTATTATCTGATTTCCTGCACATTACTGACTAATATTATGCAGCTGTTGATATTCCATTTCCTAGTGGAGACTCAAATGGACTATCGGGTAGATTTAGTCCTTGACTGCTGCAATTTAACCAAAAAGAAAAAAAAATGTCAAGAAAATGATATATCAAGATTAAGAGTTTAGGTAAAATGATTATGATTATGATTATGATTATGGATGATGTATAACTTCTCCTGATCATTGTATTTTGTATTTATCTGCCTAATTCTTTCGTCATTAGTCGAACCATTGTTAAAAACTTCAAAAAGGTGACCAAATTGCTCCGCAGAAGAGACATTCATGTGCCCTCTATGACCTGCAAACATAATAATAATAATAAAAAGTTTAAAGCTTTATACATCAAATTTGAGAATTTATGACTTCTAAGTTCTAACCTTCAGATAGCTGCAACTCTTCAAGTGAATACCCAAAGCGTGATAACGGGTCTGTGGGTTTCGCTGGTAATTGTTCTTTGATAAGCATTTGCTTCTTTAAAGATGTTGAATTCTCACAAATTCTAGACACTGCATAAATATTAGAAAGTCAAATTGCCTTGAATTATTAGCATGTTTGTATGGAAAAATGTTAAAATTATTGTTTAAGTCTCACTTGATTGAAGCTCAGGTTCAACATCAAGATTATGAGCACCATAGTACATAGCATGTCGAGATTTGTCCTCAATTTTCCTGCAGGAAAAAAAACATATATATTAGGTTAATTTCTTGGCATTGCGTTTTGAAAGTGATTATCTGATTATTATCTGGTTATCACAACTTCAAACAGCAAAAGCACATTCAAACACCATCACTTGCAGCTTATTTTGTTATATTACATAATCACTTTCAAACACAATGTCAAACTGATAGTCTGACACCACAAGTTGCTTAACTAACCATGAACTTACCGATCGTTACTTGATTTTTCGCGGTATGGTTTGACCAAAACCCGTGCCCCACACACAAAATGTGGGTTGCCTTTGTTCAAAACCACCCTGACTGTCTCCCCAAACACAAAGGTCACAAATCCGAACATTCTCTTTTGCTGACAGGGGATCCTCACATCATGAACAGGCCCAAATTTTCTACATCAATACAAGAAAATGTAAACCATTTCATTTCAATCCATATGTTATACACATAACATATATAAACACACAAAAATTATATTTATGTAACCACCTACTTGAAATAGTTAGAAACATCTTGCACTATGAATGTACTCTCAGCTGGAAAAGTTAGATATATCTGCCTAGAACCGGCTACTATACCACCTTGTTCATTTCTTTCTCTACTATAATCCACATATTTAGCAACATCATCAGCTAAAATAATCGAATGCTGCCCATGCGGCCTATTTACATGAACAAATTCACTATAAGAAATCAATAAATAACAGAACAAAATAATGATCAAAGTATATAATACAACCTATCGATGAGAGTTATTCGTTTGAGGCGTGCGAGAAGCTTAGTCAAACTATAACCAGATTTTCCATGCCTCTGGCTCTCAGTAAGATACCCTTCAGCTTGAAGTGTCTTCCCAAACTTTTCATAATACAACATTGGTAAAGAAGCAATGGAAACTGGAAACCCTTTTCTTGATTTCAAAAGTTCAGTGAGCTCCATCTCTAGTTTCTTGAGAGACCCAGGTGGAAAGATGTTATTGTCCTCGTTTGAACCGGGGCCAAAGGTCTCGGAAACAGGATTACCATGAGAATACCTGCAGTTGTTTCCATGCCTGCAGCAGCCTTTCATGAAGTAATGACATATCTTGATAGGGAATTCAGGTAAACTAGCAGACCTTGTACTGATTCTAGGACTTGAAATAGGTTCAGAATAATAATAATTGTAATTTGATCGCTTCACAGGCTCGATCTGATCGTCTAATGACATGAACTGAAGTTGGTTTTGGAAGTGGTAATCTTCAGGAAATGAAGCTGGATAAACGGTTAAAGATTGACCATGAGGATCACAAGGAGAGAAAGGTGTGAACTTTATGGGCATACTTGACACAGAACTGACCCCGGGTGGTGAAATTGGAGTCGAAACAGTTGAATTCGAGGGTAAACTGAGGTGGGATTTGGCTTTTTTGATCAAAGAGTGGATTAGATTATCAGGGCCAAAAGCTAGTCTGATCATTTCTCTTTCACCATGATCTTGCAACAGAAGATAACCAATAATCTTGGAGACCTTTTCAGGTTCTAGTTTCTGAATCCTATCATATACAACTTTTGTAGATTCTGAGAAGTCCATTTCAGGTTCTAAACTGTATATGAACTCAATGTTAGTGTAAGAAAATATGAATCATTTTCTTCATGAAAAACTTGGTTGACAACACTATAAACTGAACACCAAATATGCACTTCCACCTGAATTGGGTTAAGCCCTTTTGCTAGAGGAAACTCTCAAATCTAGAGGAGTGTACACCTTTAACTGCATGATGTACAAGTGTTTGTACCATAATTGCTATGGATTTGAGAGTTTCACATATGGGAAAAAGAGTTATCTGAAGTAGGAACAAGAAAGAAGACATTCTCTATCCATAAATACACCAAAATAAAACAAACCAACTGAAGAAATGAAAGAATTTGAAGGGTTAAAAAAAAGTCTTCTTCAACATGACTACTACTAGTGTATGCTCTTTTGCGCTTTTCAACAAACAACTGGTGTGCAAATTTATGTTCAACCTTGAAAAATGAAGAACACAAGTTGGGTATGACTAGAAATTTCACACAAATTTCCCATTCTCTTCACAAAAAAATGGTTCACTACATGAAAATTGACATAAGAACAAGAAATTGATGGAATTCTTCATTAAACATTCAATCTTCAACATCATTAATCTTGAATTAATAACCCATGTCAAAATTCAAACCCTTTAGATTCATAAAGAAGTGTAGAACATAAAGTTGAATAATTTATAAAAATTAAGGTGAAAAAAATAGTTTTTAACCAAAGATTTGAGGTACCCACCAAATCTATTAAGCTCCTGAACAAAGAACAAGTCAGAACAACCTCCTCATGGCCTCAAAATCTCCTCCATGATTGATTAATATAATATCTCGCTATATGTATGTATGTATATATATATATCTATATCACTTTCTTTCTTGCTCTTGTTGTTGCTAATAATGAATCTATATATAAACTATGTCCTCTATTCTCCGCACAAAAGACAGAACTCTAAAAAGAATGTCGAAAATGACAGCATTTTGTTTGTAGTTCAATATTCCATTTTTGTAAACTTGGAGATCATTATAAACAAGAAACTGATGAAAAAGACAGGAATTGTGTAATCATTTTTCGTTAAAATCAAATGGGTTTTGGCCATAGGTGGAAGTTACAGCTTTGAATGTTCTATTTTGACTGTTTTTACTGGTGCAAAGAGAATTTTAAAATGTCAGTAACTTATACGAGGATTTACAGGGATTTTCTGCATCTGTAATTTGACTTTTATTTATCTTCCAATTAAAGGTTTGATTTTTTTTACTTGGTGAGTAGGAGTAATGTGCAATTTAGCTCGGCATATAGTTGACATTCCAAAAAGCCAAAATCAAATTTATTTATTTTATATATATATATATATATATATATATATATATA
>BJCM01079945.1:0-15289 GCA_018326385.1 Flaveria bidentis
CTATGGCATGTCATAGTCACAAGTCAAAAGACAATCTGCCTTTTGACTCTACAATTGATTCTGTTGTGTGTCTAGTCAATTGTATCCAACCTAGCTTTCATAGTATAGCCGAGTTGTAGGATGTAGTATAAGTATTCTCTTGTTCTTGTAACTTAGATAATGCTTTGTAACGCTTGTAATAGAACCTGAGAAAGCAATATACTGCAATCTTGAAAAACCATTTCCTTGTGTTGTGTTCTTTTGGTTCTGTCTCATATAATTACTTGTGTTCTTAGTATCATCCTGTGTGGTTAATCCAGTTCACTGTTTGATTGAGTTTGAGTCACTCTCCTCATTGTTTTGTTGTGTTGTAATTTGCAAAGCCTTCAACGGTCCTGCAATATCATATATGAACAAATTTTTACAACTTTCATGGTGAATTGGATCCTAGACATCCTTATACCTTCCACACCTTAGTAAAAGGTATATGAGGATCTTTGTTTGTAAAACCCCATTTCTAGAGTGCTTACACTTGGTCATTCATAGCGTAAAACATTTAAAACATGACATTTTGTAGCGAAATTTAAAGTTTCAAATATAATTGTAAATATATGACAAAACATTGTTCTTATAGTTGTATCATAAAAGCTTGACAATTACAATCATCGTCTAAAAATATAAAATGCCAGACTCCGATCGTTATAGTAGCTATCTCATCCATGCTTGCATTCCTTAACTTCATCACTACCTGCCAACTATTATGCACACAAAGTCATCTACGCTGAGTGAGTTATAGTTTTATAATAAAATACTTCATACATTTCAAAACTTGTACATTTAATGCGTGATCATTCATCATTACATGTGTATCATCATATTCATGTCTTAACATTTGTTTCATTATATTTCAATTCATCATAAACGAGATTGCACAAAGAAAGAGCTACATGTTGATCGACAACGAATGTCGATCCCTGTCAGTACACATGAAAACAATAGCTAACCCCCGATAGTTGATCCAAATTGCAAGGCACATAGCCCGCTCATGAATACGAATCAATCATCATACATTAGACTCATATAAGTGAAGTCTATCATAGTGCTTGCAAGACTTTTCATCATCATATGGGCCCAGGTAACATTCGTTAAGTTCCACTTTTCATTAGTATTAACTTTTCCTTCTCTTTACATAGTACTTTACTTATTAAACATAATGCATTCAAGTAAAGCTTTCATAAAAATCTTTTTCATCGCAAGAGAAAGTAGCTTAAGGCATCATAATTCACCATAAACCTCACAAAGCATCATAAATAGGCACATTCGTATCACTTAGCCTATCGAACACTAGCTTAACTATTCATCCTACTTCTCATATAGTAATCATACATCTTACGACTAACATCTCAAAAGCCATATAGTTAAGCATTTAACATCACAAAGTCATATAGTTAAGCATTTAACATCACGAAGGTATGCATAATAGCCCCAAAAGTCATAAAGTATGCTCACGATACACAGTCTGCATATGAGTTAACATACAAACAGATCATTTTCTACATAGTTTCTCTGCTAGTTTTGCAACTAGTTTCCCGTGGCATTTTCGCCCAACTTTTGTTGGAATGCATTTCTATGAAGCTATAGTATCGTTGTATGAATCCACAGTTTCACAAGAAGAACCGACAGTTTCTCTGGACGAACTGACAGTTTCTTTGGACAAACTCATAGTCTCTCTGGACGCATTAAAATGACAATCCAGCCCGTTTTAACCCAAAACTTCAACTTTTTACATCCAAATCCTTAGTTTTTCATCCATGAACTTATATTTTTACATGATTTCATGCATAAAAACGTGACTTTTATGTTGATTCTTTACCACTTTTTAAAATCCCAAAACCCCGAAATTCCGGATATGATTAAAACGGACGTTTGAATGATGATTCTTACCTGGATTCTTGTTATTTCCTTGTTGTTTAATGCAAAAAAAACACATATCCTCAATTATTTGATCCATAAAGCCCCAAATCTTTACTTTTCTCCACTTTCTCTTTGAACACACTCTCTCTGGAAGGTTTGTTGTTTGAATTGCAAATAAGAAAGAATATGGCAGATTTGTATTTTTAACGGCTAGAATAAAGTCAAAACGAGCCAATTAATAATAATGGGCTTAGCTGAGATTATTTAAAGAAAATAAGTGGGAAATGGAGTATGGACCGAGTAGACCTCGCGGGTTATGTGTTCGGCGAGTTTAAGGTCCCTAGAATGCCTCGATATATATAAATGGATTAGCTTGAGCCACTCTCATTTACAACTCAACACCCAATTTCTAGAGAGAGAGAGTGTGTGTAGAGAAAGAAACTGGAGAGAAAGTGGTGATTCAAGGCTAGGTTGATCACGAGATTGAAGATCAGTGTTTGTGGAGATCCAAACAACAAGAAAAGACCAAGAATCCAGGTAAGAAAGATCGTTTAATCGTTTCTTTGAGAGTAAACCTGGATTCTAGGGCTTGGGGTTTTTGAAAGTGGCAAAGAATCGCTCGAAACTAACGTTTTTATGTAAGAAAACATGTAAGAAGCTTAGATATAGCTTCTTGGCTGATAAACAAAGGTTTTGGCTGTAAAAGATTGAAGTTTTGGGTAAAAAATGATTGGTTCGTAATTTCAGTCTGTTCTACGAAACTAGGTGTTCATCTAACGTAATTGTGTAGTCATCCAGCGAAACTATGAAGACCTCATGCGAAACAGTAGTTTTGTAGATAGTTTCGCATACATGGTTTCCAACGAAAGTTGGGTGAAACTGGCAGCGAAGATGCCAGCGAAACTGCTAGCAAAAACTAGCAGTGAAACTGCTGATCATGCAGCGAAATTAGCAGCGAAATTAGGCAGAAATTAACTCCTTTGAGTGCTAACTTATCTGCAGGCTGTGTAGTGCGACCCTTGCTTAGATAGCTTGATTAAGATGCGACTCATCGAGTCCAGGTGAGTTCTAAATCCCCTATTATAAAGGTTTTAAACTTGTTTGGGGCTAGAAATGCATACTAAATATACGATTTAAATGACCAATATTTTAAGAGGTTTTAATAGGAAGATCGATTTTTCTATAACAAAATATGCTATACAAATGTGTAAAAATAATATTATTTCGTGCTAACCTGGCAGCCCGACCCCAGCCAGCGGTGTTGTCCTTTGGACCCGACTAGGGGCTGTTGCCCCTAGGACCCTGCTATCAGGGGCTGCCGCCCCCGAACCCCCGTTGTCCCGCTAAGGGTTGGTTATGTTCTATGATGACTTGAACTTGTTGTGCATGTTTATGGGAATGGGCGATGCATGATGATTATGACAATTTGCAATGGGGTATGTGATGTTTATGTGATGCTATGTATGTTCATATTGTGATTTCCTTACATTCCTATTATGTATTATTTCGTGACTTACGTGTTATGATTATAAAATGAACGAAAAGTATTATGTAATGTAAAGCGGAAGTTAATGATAATGATAAGATGAAAGTAATGAAAGAATGAATGCATGCATTAATGGAAAAACGGATGTAAGAAAGTATTACAAGCACTGTAAGGAGGTTCACACCCAATGAATGGTGTTAGCTCAACGGCGTGCGTGTTAGCTACCATGGAAGGATGCACACTAGGGTCTAATATTTGTGATTGACCATATGTATGGGATCCTTGTCGCTGGCCCTAGGTACTGGAGTCAACTTCGTGCATTACCTCTCTCCACCCTAAGTCACAAAGGTATGTTTCAGTTCCCTCTGCATTACCTCTTTGATATGAGAAGACACTTTGACAGCCTGAAGGATCCTGATCACCTTATGAAGAAAGGAATGGTGATCATCCTAATGAGGACTATTGATATCTGAAGTTTTCTAAGTGTTTTGGTAGCATCAGCCTAGGGGGAGTTTGTAGAGATTAATGAAGAGGCTGATGCAACCTATCTGAGTGCCACAGGTCTCTATCAGGCAACAACATTTCTTCACTTGTCCTATGAGTTCATTGAATTTGCATACCTCAAGCAGCTTGAGCAACAAGTGCTGAAAGAACAAAAAGCTTGTTGGATCAAGAATAAGGCTGGTGCAACCAAAATCAAATCACTTAGACAAATTTTGGTGCTACTTACAAAGGCATCCGAAGCCAAGTATGGAACTTCCGAATATAGTAGAATTCTTCCGAAGACAAAGTGAAAGATCAACTTCCGAAGAAAAACTCTACTTCCGAAGTCAAAGAACTTACTTCCGAAGATCTAGTCCAAGAAGAATAAATCAGAAGACTACTTCTAAAGTATGAAGAAAAGAAGAAGTCCTCAAGACTCGGAAGAAGTAGCCTCTTCCGAAGTATAAGTGGCTTCAGAAGTACTTGTTCTTCCGAAGCCATTTAACCTTAAGAAGACACTGCTATGAACCAGTGGACATAAGTATGGTCTCTGACACTCCGCTGAAGACCTCTGATACTGCATGGCGCTTTCTCAAAGAGCCATGTGGTTGACCATACTTTATTCCACTGTTCACATTTTATGATAGTTCAAGTTACCAACTTTAGTTGGTGACAAAAGGTAAGTCAGGGACATGTCCTGACTACCATATCTCAGATAAGACTTTATCTGAGATACCTTAAACTATAGCTTTGTAGTATTTGCTTTAGTTATAGGATGCCAGCTAGTATCAAAGTATATCCGACTGTAGGTAGTATTATATATAGTTTCTCATTGTAACTCATAACAATATGCTTGTAAGAGTCTTGTAACATTTGAGTTGAGAAGCAATATATGCAAGTACCTTGAAAATTACTTCTTGTGTTCTTTACTACTTTTTATATTGTGATCAACTCTTATAGACTATACCTTCATCCGAGTGTAGTTCAAGTGAGTTTGAGAGAAAAAAGTGTTAAGTGACATTAACCGTTCCTGCAATTGGTATCAGAGCTCTTTAGGCTCTTGATTGTGAGTTCTTACCATCCAAATAAACCTATTTATCACTCCTCCCTACAACTCACTCAAAATGGCCCTTAACAAATCCGAAGTAGATATGGGAACTATGACCAAAGCTCCCATTATTACTCCTGAAAATTTCAGGACTTGGAGCAGAAGAATGGAAGGCTTTATCAGATACCAAGATAACAAAATATGGAACTCCATTGTCAACGACCCATATAAACCCAAGGTGGAAACACCTAGTGGAAACGGTGCCATGGTAGAAAAAGCTGTTGAAGATTATTATGACGAGGACCAAAAGAAGATGGACATCAACAACAATGCTATGACCATTCTTATGACTACAATACCCAACTTCATCATGGTGGGGTTTGAGCTTTGTAAGTCTACCAAAGAATTGTTTGATGCACTTTCACATATGTATTCAAGCTCCAATGACTCCAAGAAGGACTCACTGAAGCAGCAGTTGAGAACTTCACTTATATTGCTAGAGAGACCCTCAGCCAGCAGTATTTCAGGTACATGGATCTTATTTTTTCTCTTCAGTCTGTGAAGATCACTCCTGAACTTAGAGATCTTACAAGAAAGTTCATGAGTGCTTTTCCAAATGAGTGGAAATTCTACTGTGTCTCTATCAAGAGGACAGAGAACTTGAACACTCTCACTATGACTGAACTCTATGGCATCCTTGATGGATATTGCCTGGAGATGGAGAGTAAGAAGGGCCACCAAACAAGCAAACCTCTTAGTCTTCTTGCTAGCAATGCTTTAATGGTTGATGAAGGCTCAGTACCCCCACAACCTTAGCACTACCTGACATACCACCAGCAACCATCCTGCTCTTCTGGACCATACTTCACTTTCCCTGAGACTCCAAGGTCTCAATAGGCTCAGCACAGTTCCTTTCAAAAAAGTTGTGCCTTTATCTCAGGAGGTGTACACTCTGGTGATTTTCAATACTGTTTTGATGATCTAGAATGTTTTAGTCCAGACGATGTAGAGTATGTGGACATTGTCCAACAGATGGCTCTTTTAACCTACAGAGTGAAGAAGTTCTTTAAGGGAACTGGAAGGCAATTTCCTCAAAACCCAACTACCAGCAAGTTTGGGTTTGACAAAACCAAGGGAAAATGTTACAATTGTAACCAACTTAGTCACTTTGCAAGGGAATGCAAGGCTCCCAAGACAAATTCAGGAACCCCACAGGCCTTCACACATCCCTCTACATCAAAGCCCAATGGAAAGTCAACTGAAAAAACTGCAATGGCTCAAGAAGTTGACTGGAGCTTTATGGTACAGGATGTGACTCCTACTCAAGGTCTCATGGTCGGAACAGATGATAACCAGGTATATGAACATCTATGTAGTCCTGCCTGTGTAGCAAACGTTAAATTATATCAGGACTAAAATATGGAAACTAAATCTGATATTAAGTCTTTAAATGTTCTGAAATCTGATTTTAAAAGGGTTGAATCTGACTATTAAAAGAAAATTGAAGAGTTAGAAAAAATTGTGTCCTTATTAAAACATGAACACACCAATTACAAGACTCAAATAAAGGATTTAATATCCAAATTGTCTGAGGCTTAAGCCAAGCTTGTCACTACTGAGGCTCAAGCCAGGAAGAATGTTATTTCTAAGCAGAACTTCTAAGCTATTATTGTATCATCCTCCCACTCCAAAATCTGTTATCAGAACAAAGTGTTGGATTCTTTATGCCCAAGACACATAGAATATTTATGTGGTTAGTACATTATGATTCAAGTCGGGTCATACCCAATAACAAGCTTAGAAAACACCAATTAATATTTAATTGATGATATGATCATGCAATTAAATAAATACACAAATTTAGAAAATGGGTTTTCTAAATAAGTTGCATATGAGTTTGACAACCTATATGGATATTTTGTTCATGAATACTATTTGTAATGTTGTTTAATTTAGTTAAATAACATCAAATAATAAAAGTGTGTATGTGTTATATAATTAAAAGGTTAATTATATATCTATTTTTTAAACAACTAGTTTATAAAAATTGGAGTTCGGTTTTGGGGGAAAAACCCCCATCTCATGAAAACTTTCGGCCGCCCCCTTTATGGGGAGTGGGTCTTGTTTTGATTTGAGAAAACATGCTCCAAGAACATACACACACTTGATCCTCTTATCTCTCTCACATATGCAAGAACCTCAAGGCAAAACACTCTCCAATCTTGAAGTAGATCTCGGCTAAAAAGGGTTTTCAGCAGCCTGATCTCGGCTGAAAAGGGTTTTCAGCAGCCTTTCAAGGTTCGTTTTGGTGGTGAAATCCTAGCAACAAAGGTGCTTGTTTGATGCTTGTGGGTATGGATGCTTGAGGACACCTCTCCTTGGTGTCTTGGTCATTCAAGAAGCTCATATTCTTCCTCCTTCATCGCGTTTTTCAGCAGCATACAAAAGGTAGTTTGTATGTCATATTTTGGTTGTTATTTGTTGTTGATAGCTAGTTCAAACACATATAAATGATCCTTATGTTCTTGGGTTTGCTGTTGTTATGAAATGAACCTTATTTTTCAGATTACAAATGAACATACTAATGTTTTATTCCACTGCGTTTTCATAGTTTAAATGGTTAAACTAGTTTGATTTGGTCCAACAAACCCCAACACAAAGGAGGGTTGGGACCAATGAAATTTCTCCACCACACTCTTATGAGTCTATTAGACAACCTAGATGTGGTACTGAAGAGCAAGAGGTCCCAACTGCTGAACCATCTTCATAAGAGTTGAAGAATGAGGCAATAATAGTGGCCACCACAGGGAAGAAACAGGTAAATCAACCCATCTCTCACAGTGAAGATCAAACCCTAACAACCAAAGCTAGAAGAAGCAGAGCTAAAGCTGCCAAAAGAACTTCTAAGAAAGTGGTTGGGTCTAAGCTGATGAGTGACCCAAAGCAAAAGGGTGTCTTTATCTCAGCTGGATTCCAGGTGGTAGGTGCTTTTGATTCAGGAAAGGAGTGTAGTACCAGCACTCCTGTCCTACCAAAGGATCAGAAATTGAAGGGAAAGGTTGTTGATGAAGAGAAAAGCACAAGAAACAGCAATCCTCACATTCCCAATAAACTAACATTGCATGCATAATGTGTGGCCTACAAAACCACATGGCTAAAGATTGTTATTACAATCCCGCTAGCACACATTATGCAAATAATGTTAGAAAATAAGGAGTCAGGTTTCACATTTTGACCTTAGCAAATTGTTCAAGTGGTGAAAAAGGGAAAGCTGGTTTCCGAAGCAAAGTTGCTTTCGGAAGAAAACTCTTCTTCCGAAGGGAAAATGGCTTTGGAAGCAAAAAGCTATTAAAGTTCGGAAGAACAAGAAAGTTCCCTTGAAACCATCCTAGAAGAAGACTGCTTCGGAAGAAAAGGTGGTGAAGGCTTCTTCCAAAAAGAAAGAAGCTTTGGAAGAATGCCATGCTGCAAAAGCTTCAATAAGCTCATCTTCTATGATCAACCAAAGGATGGATTGGAAGATCAAGGAAGATTCTGCAGCCCAAACCACTTCTTCAAAGACATCCATTGAATCTCCATGCTTAACTTTTGGTTCAATTATGTCACTATCATTGGAAGAACCCATGACCAATAAGGCTTGGATCACCAATCAAAACTAACAATCTTATCTTGTGTGCAGGGACATCCATATGACAAGAATATCAATATCTGGATCGTGGATAGTGGATGCTCTAGGCACATGACAGGGAACAGATCTCTCCGTCAACAGTTTCAACACTATGATGGAGGTCCTTTCCAATTTGGAGGTGAGACCGGAGGATATATTTCTGGCAGAGGGAGTATATCCAACGGGAAGTTAAAAGTTGTCAAAGTTCACTTTGTCAAACAGCTTGAACACAATCTGTTAAGTGTTTCTCAGTTTTGTGATCAAAAGCACCAAATTCTTTTGACAGAACATGAGTGCATTATCCGCAAACCAGGGATGACAATTCCTCCAGAATTGGTGCTTCTTAGATCTCCCAGGAAAGGAGATATGTACAAGCTTGATATGAACAATGCTTCCCTAGTAGGAGAAGTATCATGCTTTCTTTCCAAAGAAGATAGTGATGAGTCAACACTTTGGCATAAATGTATGTGTCATCAAAATTTTAAGATAATTAATAAATTGGCTAAAAATAACTTGGTACATGGTTTGCCTAAAAATGAATTTTTCTACAAAGATAACTGTGTTGCATGCCTAAAAGGAAAGCAACACAGAGTATCTCACAAATCCAAAAGTGTTAACTTCATTACTACTCCGTTACTACTCCATTACACTTATTGCACATGGATCTTTTTGGTCCTACAAGTATAATGAGCATTGGAAGGAAATCATACTGCCTTGTGATATTGATGATTTTACAAGATTTACATGGGTATTGTTTTTTAGAACTAAAGATGAAACTACTGAAACATTAAAATCCTTTGTCCTTAAAATAGAAAATCAAATTGATCACAAGGTTAAAATAATTAGAAGTGATCAAGGGACTGAGTTGAAGAACTTCGTTCTTGACTCATTCTGTAACTCAAAAGGGATTGCCAGACAATATAGTCCTCCCAGAACTCCTCAACAAAATGGTGTTGCTGAGAGGAGGAACATGACACTTATTGAGGTTGCTCGAACTATGTTAGTTGATTCAAAACTACCTTTAACATTCTGGGCAGAGGCAGTCAGCACTGCATGCTATGTGCAGAACAGAGCTCTTGTAGTTAAGCCACATGAGAAAACCCCTTATGAGCTATGGAACAAGAGGCCATAGTTCATTGGCTTTCTAAGGTCCTTTGGCAGCAGGTGTACCATACTTAACACAAAGGAAAATTTGGCAAAATTTTCTAAAAAGTCGGATGATGCTATCTTTGTTGGATACTCTTCTAACTCTAAGCTTATAGGGTATACAACATAAAGAATCAACAATTTGAGGAGTCATCCAATATAGTTATTAATGAGCACACTCCTTGTGTAAGGGGGAATGGACCTGATCATATTTTTGATTTAGATTTTTTTCCAAACTATTCTAAACCATCTTGTGAGAATATTTTAGTTGGAACATGGGCTCAAAATAATGTTGATGCTACTGCTGATGCTGATCAACTGTTTGAGCTACCCAGACCTCTTCCAAGTTCTCCAAGAGCTACAACAAATCAAGCTCCCACTATTTAAAGATCTGATAGTATAACTATGTCAAGAAATAGTGAAGCTTCAACAAGTGAATCACCAAATGATCCTCAAAACTCATTAGGTGATCCTACACAACACCAAACTGATGGAAGTAGCATCTTGAAGGAACAAGCAACTGTTAATGCTGCTTCACAACTAACCATTAATGATGTTTCTTATTCATTCAATTAGTCCTCATTGAATGACTTTGAAACAACAGCTGGACAAAGTGTTCAAGTTCCTAAGCAGAATATGTCCAACCTTGATCTATCACTACAACTGGAAGTGATTCCTCGCCTTAGGATTCATAACACTCATCCAACTGAGAACATCATAGGGGTGTCTCTAAAGGTGTGAGAACAAGAGGACAGACTCATCATGGGAATGTCTTGCTTGTATTCATGCTTTTTATCCCAGATGGAACCCAAGAAGGTAGAAGATGCCTTGAAAGATAGTAGTTGGTTTGAATTGACGCAAGAGGAGCTACTTCAATTTAAGAGACAAAGGTTTGGAACCTATGTCCGCTACCATCAGGTTAAGTACCTATAGGCATTAAATGGGTTTTTAGAAACAAGAGAGATGATAGAGGCTTGATTATCAAGAACAAGGCAAGACTGGTGGTTCAAGGATACACCCAAGAGGAAGGAATCGATTATATTGATGTCTTTGAACTTGTTGCAAGACTTGAGGTAGTTAGGATCTTCCTTGCTTATGCTGCATCCAAGGATTTCACTGTCCACCAGCTTGTGTCAAGTGTGCCTTTCTATATGGGGATATAGATTGGGAAGTCTATGTGTGCCAACCTCCAGGATTTGAAGACCCATATCACCCCAACTTATTTGTTCAAATTGGATAAAGCTCTATATGGGCCGCACCAAGCACCTAGGCTATGGTATGAAACTCTATCTCAGTTTCTTCTGAATAATGGTTACACTAGAGGTACCATTGACAAGACTCTCTTCATTAGAAAGTCTGGAAAGGACATTTTGCTTGTTGAAATCTATGTTGATGACATCATATTTGGTTCCACAAATGATCAAATGTGTAAGGACTTTGAAAGCATTATGAAGAAAAATTTTGAGATGAGTTCCATGGGAAAAATGGAATTTTTCCTTGGAACTCAGGTAAAGCAAATGAAGGAAGGGTTCTTCATCAATCAATCTAACTATGTTACTAACATCTTAGAGAGATTTGAAATGAAAGATTGTAAGCCAGCCAAGACACCCATACCCAGAAACCATAATCTTTGTCCTGACCTTGAGGAGGTGGATACTGATCAACATTAGTATAGAGCAATTATTGGTTCTCTGATGTATCTCACAACTAGTAGACCTGATATAATGTTTGCTACTTGCATCTGTGCTAGATACCAGGCTGCTCCGAAGGTGTCTCACCTAGCAGTTGCCAAGAGAATCCTCAGATACCTCAAAGGAGGACCTAAACTAGGTCTCTGGTATCCTAGGAACAAGGATTCCAATCTCTATGGATACTCTGATAGCGACTATGGTGGCTGGAACATTGACAAGAAATCAACATCAGGATGATGTCAATTTCTTGGTGGAAGGATAATCTCATGGCAATGCAAGAAGCAATCATGTGTATCTACATCAACTACTGAAGCTGAATACATTGTTGTTGCAAGTTGTTATGATCAGTTGTTGTGGATTCAGAATCAGATGTTAGACTATGGATTCAACTTTATGAGTACTCCTATCCATATTGACAACAACAGTGCTATCTCCATCATTGAAAATCTGGTGAAGCACTCCAAGACAAAGCATATTGATATCAGGTACCATTTCATTAGAGATATTCATGTGAAAAATCTGATTAAACTAATCAAAGTTGATTCAAATGAACAATATGCTGATCTGTTCACCAAAGCTTTCGATGAACAAAGATTTAAGTATCTTATAACAGCTATTGGGATGATAAACATTGATTAGATTACCTCTTTTGAAAACCTTTTAATGTGTAATGTCTTATGTCAATACAATCTAAGCCCTGTTACAAAAGATCTCTCTGAAATTTTCTAAGTACAAATTTCTTCCAAAGAGAAATTAACCCTTGGAAGTTATTTTCATATCTTCCGAAGCAAAATTTCTTCAAGGATAATTTTCTTCTCGGAATAATTTTTAGTCTCGGAAGAAGCGATTGATTTAATATCATATCTACTTCCGAAGCTTATACAATCTCTCCATTCAGAAAGCAATCCTTACCTTCGGAAGCAAAGCTATTGCTTCGGAAGTAAGAGTTGCCTTCGGAAGACAAATTACCTTCGGAAATGTTTTATATTTGGAAGAAAGATTTTACTGTGTAACGGAAATCTCTTGGGCCCCACACTGTAAAAAGCAAAGATTTTGTTAATGATGTCGGATTATTTAACTGAATTAAACCTTACCGCCACTGTTGCTCGTCCACTAAAACATCACATCACCTTATCCTAACCCCCATTACCGCCATTCCACCCTCTTTTAAATAATCCCAACTATTTACTTTCATCTTCTTACCTAAATTTTACTGCCTTAAAAGTTTCCTTCACTCTAACTTTACCCAAGCTCAAATTCATCCTCATTCACCTTTCACAAATGGCACTCAACCCTCAGCACAACCAAGTCATATTTCTAGATTCTTCAAGAGATGTTGACTTCTCTGAAATCATCTCCTTTCTCACCTAATCATCTTATTACACAACCCTTACCGTTATCCCACTGTTTGCTCCAATCAAATGGCTGAATTTTGGGACAATGGTCAAGCCGAAAACCTAAATGGGATTCGTGTGATAAGATCTCACATTTGTGGACAAGAGTTGGTCATAACTGAACAACTTATCAGGGAGCATCTTGAGCTTCATGATGAAGGTGCTCCTACAGAGTTCCCCAGAACATATTTAGACAGCACATACATCCTCATGGGATATGGTGGAGATGTGAGCAGGTCGACTGTATACAAATTCAACTTCTCATACAACTGGAAGTTCCTTCTGCACGTTGTCCTCCACTGTCTATCAAACAAATCTGGGGATGGTATCAAATCCCATATGAACTAGGATTCTTAGTTCATGGATTGGTGAGAGGTCTCCACTTCAACTACTCAAGATTTGTGCTGACCAATCTTATTGGAAACCTCCAGAGGAAAACATTCTTCATGTATCCCAGATTTCTTCAGCACATCATCAACTGTGAGCTGGACCAGAGTCAGCTTGTCTGTGCAGCTGCTCTGACTGTCCCTTAAATGAGGCCTACCATCTTCAAAACTTTGAAGAAGGTTTCCAGCAACTTCACTGGAAGGTACACTTCTCTACTTTCAGGTATGACTAAGCATATAGCTCCTGGTGACATCCCTGTTCACCCCACAGGTGATGAACTCACACCAGCAACTACCCCCATAATGCCTACACTGCCTTCTCACCCCATCACCATCACATACAAGAGACGCCCCAAACAAACCCTTGTTCAATCTACTCTGATTGAACAAGCTCCTACTGTTCAATCCAAAAAGACTAGAGTGGAACAATGGGCTCCCACTCAGTCAGAGGTCTCACCATCCTTCTCACTTGACCTCAATTTGGGTTTTGAGTCTTCTCAGTCTCAAAACCATGAGCCCGAAACCCAAGCCAACAACCCTCAGGATGAGTATTTATACTCTTCTAAACAGCCAACAAGGGACAGCCCCACCAGAGGCTTAATGCCTGTAGACATTGACCAAGGTCCCAGTTCAGTAGGCTTAACCTCCTTATCTTTCACTGACCTTCTCTTCATAACTGATGAAGAGATAACGTCCCTCCATGGCAATGAAGTTGATCTACAACACCCTCTCCAAGATCAACAGAGCTCAGAGAGACCTCTTATCTCTAGTCCCCATCAGCAACCCATAACTGAGGTGAGTCCCATTGATGTGGAAGGGACTCATGCAAATTCAGCTGCCACTACAGAAGGTGCCTCAATGGACCTTATGGACAGTGGTAACATCTCTGAGATTTAATCTGTGGCAACTGTGCCTCTTGGTGACTCTGAAAGAGACATCATTAAGCAGGGGAAACC
This sequence comes from Flaveria bidentis, assembly GCA_018326385.1. Classification (NCBI taxonomy): domain Eukaryota; kingdom Viridiplantae; phylum Streptophyta; class Magnoliopsida; order Asterales; family Asteraceae; genus Flaveria; species Flaveria bidentis. The sequence continues at coordinate 14,151 of BJCM01079945.1, forward strand.
AGGGTGTCAAGAAACCACATCTGGTGATGAGGCTGAACATACTAGGTATGTTACCTCATCTCCCCATGATTCTTCAAAAGAAGATGAGGGAAGCATGCAACTCCTCATACAAGACCTACTATCTAAAGTCTCAAACCTTGAATCCAAGGTTAGGACATTAGAAGAAAGGTCTGCCACTCAGCAACTTGAGATTGACACTCTCAAGGCTCAACTAGCTGAGAAGCAGATTGAGAGATCTGTTAGGCACGTACCTATTCAGGTCTTCTTGACCTCTTCCTCCAACTCATCTAGCTCTCAAGATGATGCTACAAAAAAGGAGGAGAGTGTTCAGAGACAAACATCTGAGGACCCACAAAGCCAAACTTCAACTTAAAAACTTTCGGCTCCTTTTACAACTTTGTTTGAGCCATCCCAAGTTGTACTTCAAATCGACCTAAGGATGCTTAGAGATCTCTACAGACTCTTTTCCAAGTTTCTGTTGAGATCCTCTATTGATCAGCCAAGCCCTGATGCGGCCATGATGTACCTTGGAGTAGAAGAGCTTTAGAGGCTAAGTGCACCTTCTACCACTATGGAAGAAGTTGCTCAACCTAAGGTCCAAATGGAACCTGAGATTCAATTCGAAGGGGAAATGAGGATTGATGGCCCAACAACTGAAATTGTTGGGACAGAATCTGCACCTCCTCAAACTTCCGAAGCTGAAGTTAAAGCCTCATAAAAACAACCTAAATCTTCCGAAGCTGAAATGGAAGCTGTGGAAGGACTATTCTCTTTGTCCGAGGAACTAATCATCACAGATGTAATTCTGGAACTAGCATCTGAGGTGAATAGTGAGGACTTTCTGGATCAACCTCTTGTTCAGACACCCTTTCTGCCTCTCTCATAATCAGAATCCACTCTCCAAGAACCACAAAAGTCAAGCTCTTCAAAGGATAACAAAGGGAAGAAGAAAATGACTGCGGAAGAGCTTCGGGAAGAGGAGAAGATTGAAAAGCTAAAAAGAAAAGGAAGACTTCCAACTGGGAAGCTGTTATCTGACAATACAAAAACAGCTGCAGCCAACCAGGAGACTGTCAACAACAAAAGAAGAGAAGAGATCATTGACCAGCTCATTCAGCTTGGAGCTGCCAATGAAGAAA
>BJCM01079951.1:0-17929 GCA_018326385.1 Flaveria bidentis
TATATAAGAAATTAAAACAAAAGTTTTTAATACATATCGTATAATATACAGGTGTGTAGAGAGATATATGAAATTCCCTCTATATATGAAACTATACTTATATAAATTATATATTCTTTGGAGAGTGGAGTTTGTATTATAAACACAAACACGTTTAAAAAGCCTCCAAAAATATTACTGTCTACTTGTCAGATTGTATTAGTTTTCTTAGTGTGTTTCCACGTAAAATATCACAGTATGATTGGAGTATAGTTCTTAAAATAGCATCCTTGTAAGATTCTTTGATACAAATTCTTCAACCAAATATTTTTAATCCGTTTTCTCATAAATTTCAATTCATTTTCAATGGCTACATTTACCACTATTATGCCTGATCCTTTGACATTGTAAATCATAATTAACGTTTTAGTAACATTATCGAAAAAATTATGCAAAGCAACTGCTACATGCATAGTTATACAAATTTATATGCAATAATAGCACTAGTAGAGCTATCTAATTGTATAATAAAGTGCGAGTATTACAGGTGGACACAGCCTTACAACTTCACGTAAGTCATTTCAGTGACAAAACTCAGTTTTGTCATCTAATAAATGAAGGGTATAATTGTATGAATACAAACTAAAAGAAATTAAGAAAATTAATCGATTAAATTTAAGCATTTAAATGGTTAAGATTAATGGTTAATTAAACGGATCGTCCCTGGGTATGCATGAAGTTCATCTTTAATATCTAGTTTTGAGAATCTACTAGAATATACACTTGAAACTAACAACTTTTTTTTGGTTAAATGATCAAAATATTCATCTTGTTAAACAAATTTAAAATTAAAAAATGTAGTTTATTTTATTACTAATAATAATATAATATTATTATCATTATCATTACTACTACTATTATCTATAGTACTATATAATACAACTTTTTGAGACAATAATATAATTTCAATTAAATTTTAAAACACTTAAAAAATATTATTTAATTTGGTACAAGTTTTGATGAATAAATGTTATTTATGGTTTTGTAATAAGAGGTATTATCGACGTAAGGGTAAACACCTAAATAATTTGCGAATCTTTTGCTATGCAATGTCATGAATAAGCTATATCTTTTCCATATAAAAGTTTGAAGTGTTCATTCTTTTGATTTTTAGTTTCTAGATTATACGGTCCGGTTTGAATCTCGTTCTCCTTGTTAACATGATAAGTATGTCATGTTTAAGTTTGAAGTGTTTTTTTATAGATGTTTATAAATTTATATAGTATGGGTTTATAAAAATGAACTAGTTTTTAATAAAAATCATCTATTAGTGTTCTATCTTAAATTTAGATCCTGAAAAATTTAGGTTTACAACAAAATTATTGTTTGAACTTCAATAGTTATCAATAATTCTGCTATACCAGTCACGCATTATTTATATAATTGTTTAATGATAACCTTTTTTAGCATAACAAAAAGCATCATCCTATCGTGTAGCATGTGTTTGCCTACTAGTATTAGTATTATCATTATCACTTCTACTGCAATATTAGTATTATTGTTTTTGTTATATATTGCTTCTCATGATCTATATTGCTTGTTAATGTGACAGGCCAAAGTTTACAAGAATTATCTTTGATGTGACAAAATAACCTTACTTTTACATGGTATAACTTATAAGGTAATTTTTTTTAACGACTGATTAGTTGTTAGTTGTTAGTATCACCAAGTTAGTAAAATAACTAAAATTCTTAGTATCACCAACTTATAAGGTAAATAACTAAAATTCTTCATATGCTGCACCCTATATATATTTTACGTAATTTTAAACCCATGTTAAGAAAAACCCAAAAAACAATAAAAACCACAAATTATACAAATCTTTGCAACAAATTTATATTATCTTTAGAAATCAAAGGTTAGCGTTCATCAAATAAAAATAACTTCATATTCATCCTACTCTAACCTAAAACCAAAAACTCATTTTCAATATAATAACCCATAATGTGACGAGATCATGAAACAACTTAAAATATCATTTTATTTTCAATTGTGTTGTTAGCGTAGTGATATAGGTCAATAACTTTTTTAAAAATTATCTAGATTGAAATCTAGTTCAAGGTAATTTAAGAGTTATAAAAAAAGATTTTGCTATTAAAATAATCATTTATTTCTACCTTAATCACGTTTTATGAAAACGTTTGTAGGGTAAATCACTTTTTCTTGTCAATGTCAATGTGGCATGTCAACGATTTAGTAATTAGTAGATTACATAAATCGTTTCCATCCCTAACTTTTTTATTACAAATACCATCTATATTTTCTAATCATATAACATGACCCTCAAATAAAAATTCATTTGAAGGTTCTATTGAACCCTTGAAAATTAGACCACGTTTTTTAAATATAATCTATAACAGTAAGTGAAATATAGAGTAATTAACATGATGTTAATATGAGATGCTAATATGACAGTAAGTGAAATATTGAAATGGAGATAGTACGTCCATTAATTAGTCTAGTATTCATATGTGAAGTAGTTAGTTATAAAAGGCTATTGCAATAGCATTAGAATTCAGATCAATGTATTTGAAGAATAGTGTTGTTGGGTAATTAAGTTCAATTCTCTGGGGCATTTTCACTAAGGTTTTGGTGAGTGGGTGATGGCCCCCATGCAGTTAGCTATGACTCGTCTCATTTACACTAGTACCACTGCCCTCTAGTCCTTTGCTTTGGCTCCATCACGATGCATTCAAAAAAAAAAAAAAAAAAAAAACAAGAGTGAAAGCTAGTCGAACGAACCCACTCTCTTGGGAGACCAAAAGTGTTCCATAGTACATCGTACCAAGCAGCAGGGTTTATGGGTGGAAACACAGGACAATGTTTTTTGAACCGAGGGTGATAATTAAACAGGTTGGTTTTACCCGGGATATTATCATGTACACATGAATTTAAATGTGACTTGTGTGTTCACGGGTTGACATAATCATAGATGTCTATAGAAGAATTACGTTTAAACCTGACACCTGCTTATATATCCTTTGGAGTATTAACATAAGATAAGTAGTCATTTTAAGTTTTTACATACTAACTGGTTTTATCATCTGCGGTAGCGGCAAGGTTTGCGGTTATATAATTTTAAACGTTGGTGCAACCCGAGCGTAACAGCCCAACGCGTTTCTATGGATGAAGAACCGATCAAAATTCTGAAGATTTGATGGGGAAGATGGTGCTTAATTACATAATTTTGATATGTTTATATAATGTGTTCTATATCGATGTATGCTTGTAAATTGTTTTGTTATATCTAGCTACTTCTTAAATATTAATTCTTAAGGAAATCTCTGCGGCTAAAATAAATTTTTAGTCAATTTTTTCGTTCCTTAAATTTCCGGTATAATTTTGTCATTGTAGTGTATTAGCATCATACTACTCGTTTATGTTTTGTTTTAACAAAAATTATCATTAAAACAAGAAAAATTTATTTTATAAGAAGAAAAACTTATTGGATAAATCAAAATTTGAGATTAGACATTAGACAAGACCGAACAATAACCAAGAGCTGTTGACTCGTGGGAGAGTGTTCTTTTTCTTTCTTGATTTTCCAACGCATATTTTTAATGTTTCTCTGGTTCAACAAATCGAAAAGTATTATTAAATAAATATGGTCATGCGCATACATATATTTTTAGCAACATGGACATTTGTGTAATTAAAACACCTATGCTTCAAGAATCCTATACTAGAAATGAAAAGCTAAATTGTAATTTTATATTATTTTTTTTAACAATCAAATGTACGATCACTTAATCTTATATCACTCGTGTAGTGGTCTCTACTATATACATGTTAGATTACCTACATTATACGTTTTGAGTTATTAAAGTATGTTATTAGGGTTTTATTGCATTATGTTCATATGCTTACTTTAATAAAACCCTAATAATATGATTTACATCTTGAACCGGTGGTAAAGTGTGTATTTTTCAATGATTGATTATAAATTTAAATTTTTTAATATCCGTGTGTAATAGTTTTTTTAATAGCCAACCATGTGTAATAGTTATAATAGTAAAATACATGTAAGGAGAAAGTGTGTTTATTTTGGTCAAATACACTTTCGATCACCAACTTTGACTATCGTGATGACCTAATAATCAAAGGGCTTAGAAGTTGTAAGAGGTCTATATTGTTCCTAAGATCAAGGAGTTTTGTAAGACGAATCTAAAAGTTCTAAGTTTCATGAAAAGGTATGGATAGTTCTATGAAAATATATAAAGAATCCCTTGAAAGACCCTATAGTATTATACTCTAAGGTATGTAAGTTTTGAATAATATGCTTTTGCTAGAAAATTAGCATAAATAGAAATTGACACGTTTGATGCTTACTGCATCAACTACGAGTTGTAAAGGTCTAATCGAAGCTTTATTGCATACAACACAAAATATTATCGTTTCTTATAATATTCTATTTCTTTTTACTAAGGTAGCGTTTTATACGTAAGAATGACAGACGAAATGTAATAAACCATTAAGCATGAATGAAAAAACACTTGTTTGGTTTGTAAAGTTAATAAAATAAACCATTACATAATCATTAATATTCTTCTATCACTCTTTTTCTTTTTTCAACACATTCATTCTTTTATCATTAGTCATCACCATCACCCGCCCACCCAACACAATCACCAACCACGGACAACCACCGCCGCCACCGCCAACCACCACCGCCATCAACCTCCGCCATCAACCTCCGCCACCAGCCACCACTACCATCCATCATCAGCATAACCACTTTAACATTTCATTTTTTTTGTCTTTACTACTTAACAAACAACAAAAAGTAATGATTTATTTTATTATTAAAGATGACCAATCATGACAATTTAATGTAATGTAATGATTTATTTTATTTTCTCATATATTAAATTTCCTCATTTATTTCAAACATTTGTTCATTTTATTACCACATATCAAACAAACCCTAAATGTCAAATGGGTTCAAAGGAATGACTACTAGCATTGGCATTATTATACGTAATATTTATATTTTCATAAACCTTATTTATTATATTTGGGAGGCGTTAATAACATGTCCTTTACTCCATTTTTACTTGTATCCATCACTTTTAACATGACACCCTATTTACTCTTTTGTTAAAATAAAAAGATTAATGTAATTCACAAAGCACAAATCCATAAATTTTCTATGTGGAATCCGTCTAAATGCATTTATAAGAATGTTATGATATTTACAACTAACGGGCGTAAATTAAATCAAACACTTTATGACGATATATCAAATTATATGCATACAAGTAGGTCAGTCAAAAACCAAACTTCAACCCCAACTACCATCACAAGGTTTAGTATAAAATTTTCTTTTAATGTGCATGTTTTACCAAAACACTAATCGATTTAAAACCTTAGCTATTGCCGAATGATTACACAATTATATATCAAGTATGTGTTTATAAACCATGAAATAATTAAAAAAAATACTTTAGCCTTAGTTTAATGTGGGCTAACTCTACCGCCCTTTACTGTTGGATAGAAGAGAATTCCACCTTCCAGATCATATCATCGCTAACCCAACGTCGGTCCAAGCCACATAGCTACATTTTGGAAATTCCTACGTAGCCTTTAAAATGACCTACTTTTTGCCAGTTTCAATAAAAAAACATAAATCTTATGTCCAAACAATTATTATTAAAAAAATAAGGTGATATTAATTTGTTATATCAGATAGTTTGATTTATTCATCAATCGTCACATTCACACCCAATATGCATACCAATCTTCAGTAATTCACCCTATAAGATTATTTGTGAAAATTGTCATCTCCGGACACTATACAGGTTTTGTACCTCAAGAGGTACTTGGCCTTAGTGTACACAAGTCAAGGTTCTTGTTTTTATTTGTGAAACTCACATCATACATTCATTAACTTGCATATAATGTCATTGGTAAATCATTTTCTTCATATTTATGCTTAAATGAATGTTTATATGTATAGAGTCAAAATTATATGATATCGCTTTTTGTTTTAAGAACCAAAAGAATTAATGATCTCTACATATGTAAATTAAGTCCGGTTATATTAGAATTGTTTTATATATGTGCATACCAAACATAAATAATAAATGATTTAAACAACAAAATGCCTTAATTTACATTTATGTACATCAATGATTTGTAATTTGTATTTATATAAATCTACGGTTCTTTTAGTTCATTATTTAAAAATAGTATTGCAACTATCCTAACCTTACATTGCAAATATCCTAACCTTAGTGTGGGAATATATGGTATGCACATCCTTTTTCTTCTCAAGCTTTATGATTACAAATCCAAATCATGTTATGTTAACTTTTTTTTTACAAAATCAACCAAATTCTCACTAGTGTGACTGATTACACAACTCATGTAGTTCACATGTTGGTCATCTTGACCAACTTTATCACACAGTTATAAACATTCACTTAACCACATTCTAACAATTAATTTAGACCACATGCCAAGTGCTTATCAAAACAAGAAATGCATTTCATAGTGTACTTAATGTAAAATACACACATCCCTGGATAATATATTAAGAGCACCTCTAACACGGAATTTTTTTTTATGTATTTAAAGCAAAATTGGTGGGTAAATTGGATGAGAAAAATAGTTACATGAAAAAAAAGAGTGGGAGGAAGTTTATCCCCATGAACTTCAAATAATAATCATGTGAGGGAAAAGTAAGAGAGATGGTGCGATTTTTATGCATAGCGAAGGGACAATGGAAAAAAAATAAATAATAAGTATCACCTAGACATGTTTTTTATAATCTTTATTTGTGAGCTTTAATGACAAAATTACTTGAAAAATCTGAAAAGAACTAACCGAAGGCCAAAATTAAACTATTACTTTATATGAGTTGTATTTAAAGCTAATTACGGTATGTGATATTAAACGAAATGATTCATATTTATCCGTGAAGATCTATTTTTCATATCTATGATAAATTAACAACTTATTAATAATAAAGAAATCAAAACTAAACTTGTAAATCAAAAGCTTTTTTCTTTCTTTCTTTCTTTTTATTTTCAAATTGTAAGTTGGATGTGTGTTTTTTTATGAACAAGTGAATCTCAAACTTTGGAAGTGGGATTATGGACACTGTTTTTGTTTGGCCTTTCTCTCCAACCGATTTGATGCCTACTCTCATGCATAAACTAGCCTTTGATTTTGACACTTCTGCAGATTTCTTTTGTACAATTTACAATGCACAAAGTACTAACCAATTTACTGTTTTTGTCTTTTCCAGTTGTTAATTCCTTTAAAAGAAAAATGATAAATGGTTATTAACTAAACGGCCACGTATACGATATTTTAACATAGATTTGAAACGCATTTATAATTAAATTATAAATATACAGAAAAATATCTAAAAAACATTTCATTGATTAAGATAAATTACAAAACTACACTAGAAAATAATAGAACGCTTACACAAAAGTTGTTTCCTTTTTTCGAGCAACCAACAATATTATATGGTCGGTCATCTATGTAAACTTATTGACGAAACATCATCACGAACTCAAACAACAATGTGATTTGACTCACTTGTCATTTTAAAAGAAACTTACAACCCAAAACTCATTATGATAAAACATTTGACCCACTAAAAATATATTGTGTCAAATAATACTTAAACATATAAGCTTTATATTAGAAAACCAGCACACTTCCAATCCAATTTAACAAAAGCTATCTAATCATCAACAACATATAATTGTATCTCTACTCCATTCCATTAATCATAATGGGGTCTTTGGTGAGAATGCATGTACATTTAGCGTTAAATAAATATTACTTATTCAATGTGTTGGTGTTGGTGTCGTTGCAGGAACCGGAGACACTAAATATACATGACAAAAATTAGGAACCAGAGACACTAAATATATATGACAAAAATACAAATTTGTGAGACTACCACATCGAGCATTATCGTCAGGGGATGGCAGTCACCTTGTGTATTAAACATTGGCCATGTGTCGGACAATTCCTTCACTTCTATTGTATACAATCAATACTACTTAGCATGTCGGGGGATCAATTTCGATTCTAATGGGCAACATAAAAACGTCGTATGTCGTGGAAGTAAAAAAATTATTACCCGTATATTTGAGTGATACGTTTACAGAAGAATTGTAAACTTTCATGTAAAATTCTAGGGAACATATTCAAATACTCATCTAACGCATTTGATATATTTTTATATGTCAATCGTTGTATTGCGGATTTACAATTATACACTGGTGTGAAGCTATTTTTCCATTTAACCGACATCTTATGAAGTTAAAAATATTTAAAATTTATCTCCACGCCACCAAAAATTAGCTTGTTTGAGAAATATCTACCACTAGACGATCATGAGCTTCATCACGGTCTTTCTTAACATAAGGATTTTTCTTGCTTTACTAGATCTTGTGGTGTCATAAAGTTTAGAATTGGAGTGTTAGCAACAAAAAGCGAAAATTAAAATTTCAAACACTTGATCCAGATTCATCATTAGAACTACAAGACGATGAAGAAGTAGATGGTGGAAATTTTGAGAGCATAAACATGGTAGATGAATTCGAAAATGATTCAAGTAATATAGGTTTAGATATTAATTAAGTTTTACTTCTTCCATCTCGTGAATAATATATTCACAAATTTTGGAATTCAATTTAAGATAGAGATTATATATTGTTATATTAAATATGTGTAATTGATTTGTAACTTGTTGTAAGTGTTATGAGGTAGATGAGAGAGTTTTAGTTAAAAAATAAATAAATGATTGAAGTATGAACCCAATGCTTATGACCATAGTTACAAAAAAAGAACCGCATTTTACAAGAGTAGCGTTTCATAATCCACACTTTTGTTTCCTCACACTTATTAAATATAACACATGGCCTAAGGCCATGTGTTGCGGTTTCACACCCTAAGGTGTTGTCACGCTGATGTTGAGCTAACATGTTAGGGCCGTTTAATACCACTCCTCTAGAGCATTCAAGGTGGTTAGCCGTTAAAGGGATTTGGAACGAAGGAGTTAACAAGCTTAAAACCATTTATTGTGATACCCTCTACACACATTTTTTTTCATATTTTTAAATCATTTACTTGAGATGAGATAAAGTTATATAAGATAACACTAATTGTAAAGTTAAGGGTCGGGATAATACACCTCAACTCCTCAAGTGGAATGGATAAAAACAAAATCTAAAAATTATAAAAAAAACACACACACACATTTAACTTCACGAAAAATATTTAATAGTCTCCCATCATCATCATCGAAATCAAGCCTGAGCCCCAAAAAGAACACACAGAGAGACACAAGACCACATAATCACACACCCCCACTTTACCATCTTTGTGTAACTCACCCCTCCGTCTCAGGCGCTTCAATTCTCCCACTGTCGGCTACCCTTTTCACACCAACACTCATCACCATTAACACCCACTATTAAAGCTCCACTTAATCATATTTAACTCTTCACTCCTCGTGATTTGTAATTGTACCCCCTTCCCCTCTCTCTCTCTCTCATGGACCACTGAAAGTGAAAACATTCAATTTCATTCGCTTTCCCCCTTTCTTCTTCTACCAATTTCATGCTCTAGTTCAGTTCATCTCACGGTTTTCATGTGGGATTGTGTTTCAGAGCCTTCTTCAAATCATTCGTTTGTAAAGATTCAACTGCTCAACATGTCACACACTCTGTTCTTTGTGTTCTTGCTCGTGGTGCCTTTGGGTCTTTGTTTGAATCAAGAAGGTCGTTATCTTCAAGAACTGAAGCTTGGGTTCGATGACCCTGATGGGTTTTTCTCCGATTGGGATAACGCTGTCGCTGATTACACTCCGTGTCACTGGACCGGAATTACGTGCTCTGAACCGGGGAGTGGGTTTGTTGTGGCGGTTGATTTGTCGAATGCCAATGTCGCCGGACCGTTTCCGGCGGTTCTTTGTCGTCTCACCGGACTGAAGTTTGTATCTTTGTATAATAACTCCATCAACGGTACACTTTCCGATGACATTTCGATGTGTAGGAGTCTTGTTCACTTAGATCTTGCTCAAAATCTTCTCACTGGTGCACTGCCTGAAGGTTTATCTCAGCTGCCGGAGTTGAGATATCTTGATTTGACTGGAAACAACTTCTCCGGCGACATTCCGGCGAGTTTTGGGCGGTTTCAAAAGCTCGAAGCAATTTCATTGGTCGATAATCTCATCGACGGGAAGATTCCGCCGGAGCTGGGGAACATTTCGACGTTAAAGCAGCTTAATTTATCATACAACCCTTTCTCCTCCGGCGAGATTCCTCCGGAGCTCGGAAACCTAACGAACCTCGAGGTGTTATGGCTTACAGACTGCAATTTAATCGGACCGATTCCTGAATCACTGGGTCGACTCAGTAAGCTTGTGGATCTAGATCTGGCGATTAATAAACTCACCGGTCCGGTACCGAGTTCCATCACCGAGTTAACGAGTGTTGTTCAGATTGAGCTTTACAACAACTCGTTGTCCGGCGAGTTGCCGGCGGTGGGGTGGTGGAAGATGACGGCATTGCGGTTGATTGATGTTTCGATGAATTTGTTCACCGGAACTGTGCCGGAGGAGTTGTGCTCTCTGCAACTTGAATCACTTCATCTTTATGAAAACGAGCTCGAAGGTAAATTCCCTGAGATTATATCAAATTCCACTAATCTTTACGAGTTAAGATTGTTCGGTAATCGGTTTTCCGGCAACCTTCCAAAAGATTTGGGAAAAAACTCACCTTTGGTATGGTTAGATGTGTCTAACAATCTCTTCTCCGGCGAAATTCCGGCGAGTTTATGTCACAACGGAGCTTTAGAAGAGCTGTTAATGATACACAACTCGTTCTCCGGTGAAATTCCGGCGAGTTTCAGTAGCTGCCGGAGCTTGAAACGTGTTCGTTTAGGGTACAATAAGTTTTCCGGCGACGTTCCGGTAGGGTTCTGGGGTCTTCCAGAAGTGTCATTACTTGAGCTCGTTGAAAACTCATTCACAGGTGTCATCGGAAAAACCATCGCCGGAGCTGGGAATTTATCGACTCTGAACATTGCAAACAACAAGTTTTCCGGTGAGTTGCCGGAGGAGATAGGGTTTCTTGACGGTTTAATCGAATTCTCCGGTGGTGATAACCAGTTTTCAGGCTCTTTGCCTACAAGCATTGTGAAACTTGAGCAGTTGACGAAGCTTGATCTCCATAACAATGGATTCTCCGGTGAAATTCCGGCTGCAATCGATTCGTTAAAGAAGCTAAACGAGATTAATCTAGCTAACAACAAGTTCTCCGGCAGCATTCCTGATAAGATCGGAGAATTATCTGTGTTAAACTATCTTGATCTTTCTAGTAATCAGTTTTCGGGCAAAATCCCCGTAGGGTTACAAAATTTGAGGCTCAATCAGCTTAACTTATCGAGCAATTCGCTGACCGGAGATATCCCACCGGTGTATGCTAAGAAAATCTACATCAACAGCTTTTTGGGCAACCCGGGCCTTTGTGGCGACATTGAGGGATTATGTGATGGCAAGAATGTGACTAAAAGCACGGGTTATGTTTGGTTACTTCGAACGATCTTTGTGTTAACGGGTTGCATCCTGATCGTTGGTGCGGGGTGGTTCTTGTTCCAGTACAGGAATATCAATAACTCGAAGGATAGTATCGACAAGTCGAAATGGACTTTGATGTCATTTCATAAGTTGAGTTTTAGTGAGTATGAAATCTTGGGTGCTCTTGATGAGGATAATGTGATAGGAAGTGGTGCATCTGGGAAAGTTTACAAAGTTGTTTTGAGCAATGGTGAGGCTGTGGCTGTTAAGAAGCTCTGGGGCGGTTCAAAAAAGGGTGAAACTGAGGATATTGAGAGTGGGGTGGGCTTGGGTTCGGTTGTTGATAACGGGTTCGAGGCTGAGGTGGAGACGTTAGGGCGGATCCGTCACAAGAACATAGTTCGGCTTTGGTGTTGTTGCTCTACGAAGACGTGTAAGCTTCTTGTGTATGAGTATATGCCAAATGGTAGTTTGGGGGATTTGCTTCATAGCACGAAAAGCGGGTTACTTGACTGGCCCATAAGGTATAAGATCGCGGTTGATGCATCGGAGGGTTTGGCGTATCTGCACCATGATTGTGTTCCTGCCATTGTTCATAGAGATGTTAAGTCGAATAATATTCTACTAGATGGTGATTTTGGTGCCCGTGTGGCGGATTTTGGTGTCGCTAAGGTGGTTGATGGTAACGACAAAGGCAGTAACTCGATGTCTGTCATTGCTGGTTCGTGCGGATACATCGCTCCAGGTAAACTCTTGTACAAGATGCAACTTTCAATGCATAAGTTAAAATGCAAAGTGTACAGACTAACATGTCTAGTAATATCTCACTTGTAGCCAAGAGTTGTGGATAAAGTCTGCATTTTTACTAATGTGATAACTAAAAGTTTTTATTTAATCTTGCAGAATATGCATATACACTAAGAGTCAACGAAAAGAGTGATATCTATAGTTTTGGCGTGGTAATCCTCGAACTTGTGACGGGAAAGCGGCCGGTTGACCCTGAGTATGGAGAAAAAGATTTGGTCAAGTGGGTGTGCACCACATTGGACCAAAAGGGTCTAGATGCTGTGTTTGACCCGAAACTAGATTCGTGTTTTAAGGAAGAAATATGCAAAGTCCTTAACGTCGGGCTCTTGTGTACGAGCCCCCTTCCTATTAACCGACCGTCGATGAGACGAGTCGTGAAGATGTTGCAAGAGATCGGGTCAGTAAATCCTATGAAATTTGAATCAAAAGATGGGAAGTTAACGCCTTATTACTATGATGATTCATCAGATCATGGTACTGTTGCTTGAAATCTTGTGGCTGATACTTGATAGTTAGTTGTGTGATGCATTGATGAATTGTACGGTACAACTTGTACAACTCATCAGGTTTTGCATGCATTGATGGGTTGTACGTACGTTACAATCGATAATGGAAGGAAGTGGGAAGGAAGTTTTTTAGTTATTGGTTTGGGGTGAATTTTGGTTTGTAAAAGGTGGTGATTTATGTAAGCTTATTTAAAAGTTAGGAAATATAAGAATATTCGTATTTATAATTTAACTGGTTAAAAAACGACGGTTATTTTGAAGTAACCTTTAAGATATCAAGAAATCATATTACAAACTCATCATAATGCCTACATTCTTAGGAAAACCAAAACATCGAAAAAAAACCCTAAAACAAAGCCAAACGCAAAAATTTGGGTTCGGTGCACCCTCGAACCCCCGAATTGTTGATGCGGCACGATTATAATCGCAAAATGTAAGTGAAAAACATGTTGGAGCGGCTGTTATTGCACTGTAAAACCATTTTAAAATGAAGAATACGTAAAAAAAAATTATTTTGAACGATCAACCATGACCGTCACTTTAGAAAGTCATAGGGTGTCTCATTCTAAACCAGTTGATCTATAACTTATTGACAAATAACTCATTGGCAATACGTAAAATATATTGTGGTAGCAAAAAAGACCTTTATTTATTAAAAAGTATACATGTTTTAAGTTGAAGTCAGTATTTTAGTAAATATCTATACTTGTTAATAAAAAAATAACTTTAGTGACACGTGTCATTCTCTTAAACTTTTATTTTTTTTCAATTCCCGTCTAAATATGTATTTGTATTTAGTGTTAGTCTAGTTTCATTTGACTAAAAGTCAACTTCTGATACAAGATATATTTAAGGAAAATTTGAAAATTTAATCATAATTTAAAGCATATATTTTTATGAAAATTAAATCGTACCCGATATTTCCTCTTTTTTCAGATAATTAATCAATAATACTATACAAATCATTTATTATTTTTATTATCTATGAAATCGATTCTTTGATTGTGTTTTTCCATTAAATACTCGGTTTATGTTCAAATTTTGACAAAAGTTAAGGGATTTTTTAATCGACTATTCTCCAGTTAGTTTGATTTTAAACAAGGATCATGGATAGCTTTATGTTGTATTATCTCGAGTTAAAAGTAGATAGATAAATAGGTAAATGTTAAAACTATTAATATTAGATAATAATGAAAAAATAACCAACAAACTATCAAATGTTGTATACAAATAAATTTTCGGATGTTTATGAATTTGAAATATTGTTTTTCATCTTCAATTTAATTTTTTTATTACTTAAAGTTCTTATTTACAAATTTATTTCATTTCATATTATATATTATTTTGACTTATAAATATTAATAGAGAAAACCTACTAATGTTAAATATAGCTTATGTTAAAAATTATACATAAAAGTCAATATACAAAGTATTATCAACAACATTATAACTTACGTACCTTTTTAAACAACAATAATATTTTTTGATTGAACCCGTGTGTTACACGGGACTTTAGCCTAGTATATGCATATATGATGAACTTTTCGGTTCGAAATATAAATTGTTTTTCCACACAAGACACAACTAAGTTCTTTTTGATTTTTTTTAAATTTAGTAAAAATTAAATTTCAAAAATTTCTGTTGTGAAATAAATGTATATGACGAGAATTAAATGCATATCTTGGTGAAATATTTATAACCTTTAGTAATTTAAACTGAGAAAAAGATGATATAAAAATATTTAATGATCCTTGTTATTATTGTATTTATTTATGTGTTTGATAAAAAGTTCAAAGTAACTTATAATTTTCGTCTTTTACGTTTGTTTAAAATTTCACATTGTTCTTAACTTTATAATATACAATAAACATTTTTGGTTTGAAAACTTGTCATGGTTATAATCGTTTACGCTAAAAATATTAGATTTTTCTATTAAATCTATGGTGATTGCGTTGGTGGTAGTGATTGGCGATTGTGATAGTGGCACAATTTAATAGGAGGCACAAGTTGATCATTTTATACACAACTAACCTAAAATTTTACGACTATTATTGTAAATTAATAGAACCATAATAAGCTTTCAAACAAAACAGAGAATGAACGTTTTAATTTTTTACGGCTAGAGAAAAAATTTCATACAAACGTAAAGTATGAAAATTATATCTTACTCTAAATAAAATATCATTATTTCTAAATTATACATGTGCAATAAAATGTTTTCCTTTTGAAAATAGAAGTAATTAATGTTAATCTTTAATTGGACATGAAATAAATTGTTTTGAATTCATAATGTAAGTATTTCAAAAAATTGTGTACTTATGTATAAGTTCATATATCTGGAATATCTAAAGTTTTTAAATGATTTTCCTAATCTATTTTGTATATATATTTCAATAAATTGTTTAATCAAGTATTAATTCTATGTCTGGTATCTTTCATAGATTCATTCCCCCTTATTCAATCACTCAATTGGCATTGGAGTATATGTAGAGATGTTTTAATAATTATTTATTTTGTTTGTGGGTGTGAGACTGTGAGTTGGTATTTGCCTTGTCTTGCATAGTTGAGGAATAAATAATTATCTTCACATCAATAAAATTATATCATATAATCATCCTATAAAAATTATTTATATCATAAACACACTCACATACAATGATACAAATCCCCAAATCAGTTATCAAATTTTGCTTTTTTGTAATTTGGGGTTTCTTTAGACTCTGTATTGGTATTAATAAAATCTCACCAAATGAATGAATAAAAAATATGATAAATTTATGATTATATTTACAAAACTAAGAATTTGAAAATCCTTTTTTTTTTTCCTTAACAAGTTGAATATCTAATGCGAGTAATAACTGTGAAGAAATTCGCCCAAATGAGTACCGTTCCATGTGTTATTTTACAATATTATCGGGCATAACATAGGTGATGTAAATAGTACCAAAATTAGGTGTACCAAAGAAAGAGAATATAAATTGTACTTTTTAATATTTAATATATAAATAGAATAATCACCTAGTTTACACATATTTTTCTACATAAAGTTTGTATATGAAACACTAGTATTGCGTTCATAAACTTATTTTTGTATAAGTGTTAAAAGTCTAGCAGTCCATTCTTTTTATGTTTCTATATTTGAGACTTAAACGTTAACCACTAGTTATTTTCTCCTAAGTGTTTAGTACATTAAGCTTAATAGATAAATAGAAAAATATCGACGCCACATGGAACTTTAATTGACATAAACCCGAATCAACGTCGTTAGTATTTAGAAGTATAAATTGGAACTCATAATGAAACGGATTTACTGTGGTTACCACAATTGTGAACCTTTCGTTTCAAAATTATTTTGAACCGAAAACAATTTTTAAAATATCTAAAAGATTGAAAACAAATTTAATTAACATGACGAACTGGATTTTGTTCCCTTTAGTTCTATAATTTCAAGTGATATTCAAAAGAGTAAAATGTCAAAATAGGGAAAAAACATAATAATGACACTGATGCAATGTGAAGTGTCAGTTGATGTTAAATTGTTGTCAGGAATTCTGTGGTGCCAAATCTTCCCTATATTGGTGGGTTATCTGCTCAAAAAGATGTGGGATATGGTAGTTTTAAAATGATTTACTCTCGACTTAAATTCTGTAAAATATAAGCTTAAAGATTATAAAAGTAAAGTAAGTATAAAATAGATAGTATGTTTGTCGAGCAGAAAATCGCCCTAAAAATCATGATTTTCGCTCACAGACAAATTACGACTCAAAAAAGATATTATAAAGGAAGTGGAGAGGAAGGGATGGACGTTTCTGTAGTTTAGGAAAAGTTAGGAAGATTGAAGAGCATGTAAAAAAGTTATAATACCCACACTCTTATAATAAACATGGTTTACTTTTTTTAGTTTATTATTTATATCACATTTTTTACTCTTTAACTTTAATATTAAAAGTCATAATACCCACTCTTACAATTGAACTCAAATTTTTTATTGGAGTATATATCATTTTACTAACAAAATATCCACTCAGGATAATTCTTCTTATCTTCTCACACACTTTATCTCTAGCAATTCAATCATCCCATCTTCACCAAGAGTATGCATTAATTTCAATCAAAACCCTAGTCTCACACTCTTAGTCATTCTTGTTAACATCATAGCTTTGTAAAATTTAGTGTTTTGTTAACAAGTAGCTATGCGAGTTTATCCTTCTAGGGCTATGATTATGGCGTATTTAAACTAAGTGTCTTGATTTCAAAATTGTAATAAGGGCTTTTCGATTGAAATTGTAGGTGCTAAATATCTAACAGTCTGTAATTATTTTTGTTAAACAATATTTAGGTGAGAGAAGTGCGATGTTAATTTGAAAGCGATAAGATTTTTTTAAAAAAATACAAGTATTCATGAACGCTTTAAGAGATAAGAAAACAATCATGAAAAAAACTTTTACAAATTTCGACACAAACTTGCTATAAAAAAGCTAGCCCACATAATCAAGGAAGCCCATTACGATCCAAGCAATCTTTAACAGCCCATTAACACCAAGCCCAGTAAATCACTAATAGACTAGTGTAGTAGTGTATATGGGTGAACAAAAAAACCGGGTCCATACCCGACCCGGCATACCCGAACCGGACCTGGGTCCGGGTACAACCCGATACCGGGTGTACCCGGTTTGTAACTGGAAAAAACCGGTGGGTTGTACCCGGTTTGGGGTTTTTGGAATTCATAAGAATCGGACCCGAACCGGTTGAACCCGGGTTGGACCCGGTTTCGACCGGTTTTTTTTTTTAAAAGTAGCCGTTTTTAACGGCTAATTAGCCGTTGGGGACCAAATTTGACCGTTTTTTTTGTTGTTTTTGCCTCTAAAATAAGTATAAATAGGTGTGAGTTGATATGGTAAGGTACCCAAGCTTCAAACACAAAAAAACATACGCAAAAAACGCAAACAATACTCTCGTTTATTCTCAAATCTCAATATGGCTCACTCTCAATCTTCCGTTGGTCAAGGTTCATCGAACTCTCCAACCGTCG
>BJCM01079952.1:0-10372 GCA_018326385.1 Flaveria bidentis
CAGTCCAAATGTCCGACATTTTAGGTTACAAAATGTTAAAAATTTCACCTTTTGTTTGATACTAATGTTGTGTAGAATCAAAGACGAGGATAGATTAGATGAAATGAGACTAATATCTTTGATTGTTAAAGATGATGATGATTAATGAAGATGAACCGTGTGTTTTCGCTTGTCTCACTTTAGAGTCTCTCTAATTTGAAATGTATTAAATGACCTTTTGAACTTGCTTTAAATAGTCAAATAATAGCATTTACAAGTTTTTCACAAGTTTCAGAACAAATGTGGTCAGATTTCAATTCACACTGTAGCAAATGCGGAAAGGTTTTAGACATCCGTATTTGTTTACTATTGCAAATGCGGAAGAGTAAAACTTAAGAATTTGGTCATGCGCATTTGTGTATTGTAGAAAATGCAGAAGTGAATTTGGTTATCCGCATTTGTGCACTGTTGCAAATGCGGAAAGAGAAAGTTAATCAGCATTTGTGCACTATAGCAAATGCGGTTTGTCGAACTTGTTCAATATTTGTTTATTGTAGCAAATGCGGTTGATCAGCATTTACTCACTGTAGCAAATGCGGTTGATCAAACTTGTTTAGCATTTGCTCGCTGTAGCAAATGCGGTTGATCAAAGTTGATCAGCATTTGCTCACTGTAGAAAATATGGTTGATCAAACTTCTTCAGCATTTGCTCACTGTAGCAAATGCGGAAGAGTAAAATTTCCACATTTACTTGATCATCCATGGTGATAGATGAGATTAAGCACTTGTTTATTCATTTTGAAGTACATGTAGAGTGTTGAATTTACACCTATTCCACAAATACGGGAATGAAAATATCATCTGCATTGACAAATGCGGTAGAACACTTTTGTTCAGCATAGGTTTTTGACACTTGAAACTTTTCATGTATACTTGTTAGACACCAATGCGGTAGAGTAAACCCTTTGTCCGCATTAGTTTCACTTGACATAAACAGTTACCCGCATTGGTTATATATGCATGGGTTACCTTCAATCGCATTAACCAATGCACTTACCCACATTAACTTTGGAACTTAATCAAAACTTAATGTTTATATTTTTGTTTTTCTTGTTATGAAGAACTGTCTTTGGTTGAATTATCTTATGAAGTTGTTGACTGTTGTTGGATTTATCAATTCTTGCTTGGATTGACTTGCATGTCAAAAGTGATACAAGTTTCACATTGTTTGACTGATCTTGGACTTCTTATGCTTCCAGGAATCTGCATAAGTTACTATGGTATAACTTCTACACCAACACAGACATTTTCTTTTTGATTTGTTTTGAAGTTTTAAGAAAGTAATTTAAGACAGTAAATGTTTATACAAACTTAATCAAAAATTTTAAATTACTCCCCCTAAAGTCTAAATCCACATCTGGATAGAAACTTTAAAGATTTAAAGCCTTTTGAATATAAATTGATTTTGATTATTAATAATAAAGAGAAGTATATCTTTTGTTGGGATCATATCAATCTTACATTACACATGTGCATCCTTTTATGATAAAATGGATATGTTTATGAACTAGTTGATTGAAGGTATGTTTGTCCTCTTAAACTCATACCAAGTTGATATTTTAATGCATATGACATTTATCATGCTTTGGTTGATTTAGTTATTCAATATGTACTTCATGGTAGAACTTTAATACAACTTTCTTGACCAGGTTACTTAAGTTATAAGATCCATTTTCATTGATCCTTATTGGAATTTTTTTTACTTTCATCCTTTTTATAATGATCCATATTGGGATTCTTTTCACTTCACTTTGGAAGGTGATCCATGATTGGATTCATTTTCATTCACATGGAATGTATTGTTTTTGTAGATTCATCCAATTGGGATGTGTTCCTCATTGGGAATATTTTGGATCAGTACATCTACACTACGTGCTTATTTCATCAGGTATTTGCTCAGAAAAACAGAGATGAATCTTGATGTAGGTGAAAGAGATTCATAAAGTATCATTTCCTAGTTGTTTAGGTTACTACACATACATGCACTTAGATAAACCAATACATACCAGTACTTTGAGATGAGATTTTCACCATTGAATAGGTCTTCAATTCATCACAGTATGCTAAATCAATATTTCAGATTCCTTGAGCTTGGATCTTAGGATTCATCTCGTTCAGATCTAGAAATCAAAATTAAGATGGGTGGACGTGTGTGAATCAAAGAACAAAGAGATGGATAATAATAATATTATGATTTCATTGATGTTGATAAACAAGTTACAATGAGAATCATAGATGGCTAGTGAAATCAAACCCACACAAAGGAGATGATTTCTCCTTGGGTGATGATTCATACCATGAGAAACACAAACACAAAAGCCACACTTGCAAAAATGCACTAGTGGGTCTATTTATACTAATATTACATCATGACCTAATTTTGACTTTTCTTGTTGTCTTGATGTGACTTTGTCTTGTATTTGTTTTCTTCTGATAATCAACTTGGTCTCTGAACTTGTACAATGAGATCTTCAGTTGGCTGTAATTATGATTTGGTAAGCTTCAGTTTCTTCCATTGTTGAATCCCAACAATACCCCCCTAAACTGATGCTTGCCAAACCTTGAATTTGAAGATCTTCTCTGTTACATGTTTTCTTGAAAAATTGATGTTTTGACACAATTCACTGATGTTATCCCCCTCAGATTAAGCTCCTCCTAATATATTTCTGACAAAGGTTAGAATCTTTTGAGAATACTTCTTTGTATTGGATATGGGTCGTATCACTTTTGGATTACAGTTCATATCATAACTCAAGGATTAGAATGAATTAGGCATATGGTGAGGCTTTGAACATTAATAAGCTGCATCAGGAACATGAATCAATGTTGAACACACTTCCACTCTTTTGAAATAACTTGATAAATGACATTCTTCAGATAATGAGTACTCCCTTTATTAAAGTCCGGCTAACTGTCCGCTCAGTAGTCAGACACGGGTGCAAAACATCATAAAAAATGTAAGCTCAAGTACTTGAAAAAAGGCATCTGATAGTTGTACAAGTCCCTGGATGAATTTATGAAAAAGTGACAAAAGTTGATTCTATACTTTTTTTTTGCTTTCGTGATCAAAATGGATGTGCCTGTTGGTTGCAATCATCCATATTTATGTTTTTCTTTTCTTTTTGAAGTCTTGTTCATCAGCCGTTCATAAGCATTTCTTGCAACACATCCGCATTTCTTTGCTAACTCATCCGCATTTGTTTGCAAAGCATCCGCATTTGTTTGCAAGGCATCCGCATTTGATTTCAATGTATCTGCCATTGATTTCAAAGCATCTGCATTTGTGCTTAAAGTACTTGCATTTGTTTTCAAGTCAACCGCATTTGGTGATAAGGCATACACATTTGTTCCCAAGTCATCCGCATTTGTGACAAGTCATCCGCATTTGGTGCAAGTCATCCGCATTTGTGGCAAGTCATCCGCATTTGGTGCAAGTCATCCGCATTTGTGGCAAGTCATCCGCATTTGTTGCCAAGTCATCCGCATTTGGTGACAAATCATCCGCATTTGTGTATAATACATCCGCATTTGTGTATAACATATCCGCATTGGGGATAACACATCCGCATTTGTGTATAACACATCCACATTTGATGAAGCTTCATCCGCATTTGTTTTTGTTCATCCGCATTTGTTTTCAGAATTGAACAATAACGATTTCACACTGCAGTGCAAGTCAGGAAATCAACAGTAGCTTCCATTTCGTCATCTTTTCTTTGTTTTTAATGATAATCGTGTTCAATTGCATCGAATTTTGAAGGAATAATCCAGTGAATGGTTATATTTCTTCAAATCTTACCATATTAGAACAGATCTTGATGATTTTTCTTCTTGATTTTGAGATGAACAAATGTGTTTTCTTCTTTTTTGATGTTAATCTTGTTCAATTGCATCAACTTTTGAAGGAATAATCATGAACATGTTCACTATTCTTCAAATCGTACCATAGTTGAAAAGATTTGTTGGTTTTTGAATTATTTTTGAAGGTATTTGAATGATTTTATTCAAGGTTAATCATGTCAATTGATTGTACTAGGAATTCAAATCTACTAGGTTCAAAAGCCTTGGTGAATAAATCAACCAATTGATTTTCATTATGAACTTGAATCAATTTTATTAACCGCTTTCAGCACAGTCTCTCAAAAAGTGATATCTAATTTTAGTGTGTTTTGTTTTTGAGTTCAGAACTAGATTATTTGTAATGAAAACATCAGCAGTGTTGTCAATGTGAATTGGTGTATTCAAGAAGTTAAAACCATAATCAAGCATATGGTTTCGAATCCAGAGGACTTGAGAGCAACAAGCAGATGCTACAATATAATCAGCTTCTGTCATTGAAACATATACTTTTGTCTGCTTCTTGTACTGCCAGGAGACCAGTCTGGAACCAAGAAATTGACAACCGCCAGAAGTGGATTTCTTATTGAAGTTGCATCCTGCATAATCACTGTTAGTGAAGGCATAAAGATTGAAGTCTCCTTCTTTTGGATACCATAAACCAAGAGCTGGTTTGCCCTTAAGATATTTGAATATCCTCTTGACAGCATTCATGTGAGATTCCTTAGGATCAGCTTGATATTTGTCACACACAAACACCAAACATAATGTCAGGGCTACTGGCTGTTAGATACATAAGTGAACCGATCATAGATCGATAGTGAGTCTAATCCACTAATTTTCCTTCTGGATCAGGTCCAATCTTCACTTTAGTATCCACAGGAATTCTGATAGACTGACAGTCAGCAAAGTGAAATTTCTTTAACCTTTTTTCATATATTTTGATTGATTGATAAAAATTCCATCTAGTATTTGTTAGACTTGCACCCCTAGAAAGAAAGTGAGTTCCGAAGGGTAGTTGGGTTTAGAAGAACAAATTCTTCCAAAGCCACTTATACTTTAGAAGAGGCTACTTCTTCTAAGGCTTGAGGACTTCTTCTTTTCTTCATACTTCGGAAGTTGTCTTCTGATCTTTTCTTCTTAGACTTGATCTTCGGAAGTGAGTACTTTGACTTCGGAAGTAGAGTTTGTCTTCGGAAGTTGATCTTTCACTTTGTCTTCGGAAGAACTCTACTTCCCTCGGAAGTTCCACACTTGGCTTTGGAAGCCTTTTGTTAGTTGCACCAAAATTTTTCTAAGTGATTTGGTTTTGGTTGCACCAGCCTTCTTGATCCAACAAACTCCCCCTAGGTTGATGCTACCAAAACTTCACTTATTCCTGCTTCTCAAAACTTTCAACACCAGAGAAAGCAGATATTTATCTGTTCCTTTGTTCTTCCTAGATGTGGTGTTATGAAGTGTGTACAAATCATTAGTTGATAGGAGATCCAGTCTGTCACCCTGAATGATATGCACCCTCTGTTGGGTCCCTTTGATTAGAGTTAGTTGATGAGAGCTGTAGTTATACTCCCATCTAACTATAGGTTCCAAATCAAGATCTTCCACCATCTGTAGAAAGGTTGTGCCTTTGGAGGTTGAACTTTCATTTTCTTCCTTCCCTCTTAGTTTTAGCTCCTCTTCAATCTTTGCTCTTGTGGTTAACTCAGCAAGATGAAGACTACTGAGATGACTTCTAATGTGAGCAGCAGTTTTGGAGTTGGAGGGGTTGGAGAATGGTTTCTCTGCTAACTCAGCAATGTCAAACCTGCTAAAGTGTAACAGAGATGAGGCATTCAGCCTGGTGCTTTCACCATTCTCTCTCTCCATAACAAAGTTGTGAGAGGCATCATCGAACCTCCACTAGATTATTTTATTTCTAGGAACAAGAGGCTGACTAGGAATCTTGTCTCCTTTCTTTGTGTCTAGCAGAGTCACCAGCTTTCTTCTCAGTTTCTTCTCTTCATCGTTTAAGGAGTCAGAGTTGAGACCAAGAAGTCTAGCAGCATGGTCCAGTGTTCCTTTGGGCAGATCAAGAAATTAATCTCTTGTGAAGGAACATGAAGATCCATCAACATAAGACAGTTTGACAGAGTCTTCTTCATAAGAGATTTCGCTCAGGGTTGTGTAGTTTGAGAGCTTTGTCTTGATTGCCCTTAATTCTTCCAAGGAGAGATGTTTTGAAGGCTGAGGGGATGGTTGGAAAGGTCGTGGTGCAGTGGTTCTGGAGAGTGTTTTGGGTTGAAGGATGGGTAGTTTAGGTGGTTGAGGTGAGGAAGTAGGTAAGGATAATGGTGTAGGTTTAGGTGTGTAGGGTTTAGTTTTGATGGTGAATGGAGAGGGTGTTGATTCAGGTTGGGGTTGAGTGGTTGGTTTGAAGGTCATCCCCTGTACTCTTCTATACATTTCTTTCCTTTTGCCCAAACGAATGTCAGCCTTGATTTCACTGACAATTCGTTGGAGTGTCTTTTCAGACATGGGTCCCACCTGCCTGCCAGAGAATTCGTGAGCCCTGAGATAGTCTTTCATCCAAGCTCTCTCGGTTGCAATGACCCTAGCTTCTTCTTCCTCCTTCTTCTTCTCCTTCAACTTCTCACTTTCAGCTTTCTTTCTCTCTTTCTCCAGTTGATCATGCTCTTTGTTTAAGAGCCATAGGATCGTATCATCATTGTGTGGAGATAGCTCTTAAAGAGAGAAACCTTAGGAGGTTAAGAAAAATATATTTTCCCTCTTGAGTTGCATATCAGCTTCCCTTTGTTCTCTTTCTTTTTCTTCCTCTAAGGCCAACTATGCTACTTCCTTCTGTTGTTCATTCCGCGGCCTGGTTGCCTTTTCTAGTTCTACCAACTCCTTTAATGGTAGCAGGAGTATGTCTTCATTGGCAGCTCCAAGCTTGATAAGCTGATCAATGATTTCTACCCTCTTCTTGTTGTTGACTGCTTCCTGGTTGGCTGCAGCTCCTTTGGAACTAGCAGCTAATAGCTTCCTAGTTGGAAGTTTGCCTTTTCTTTTAAGCTTTTCAATCCTCTCCTCTTCCTGAAGCTCTTCCGCAATCATTTTCTTCTTTTCTTTATCCTCTTTTGAAGTGCTTGACTTTAGTGGTTCTTAGAGCGAGGATTCAGATTATGAGAGAGGCGGTGAAGGTGTCTGAGCTAGAGGTTGGTTGAGAAAGTCCTCACTATTTACCTCAGATGCCAGTTCTAAAACTACATCTGTGATAATTAGATCCTCGAAAAGTGAGAACAATCCTTTCGCAGCTTCCGGTTCAGCTTCGGAAGACTCAACTTGTTCTTCCTAGGCTTTGACTTTAGCTTCGAATTTTAAGGGAGTGCAGTTTCTTTCCCAACTATTTCGGTTGCTGGGCCATCAGACCTCATTTCCCCTTCGAATTGAATCTCAGGTTCCATTTGGACCTTAGGTTGACCAACTTCTTCTATAGTGGTAGAAGGTGCACTTAACCTCTGAAGCTCTTCAGCTCCAAAGTACATCATAGCTGCATTAGGGCTTGGCTGATCTAGAAAGGATCTCAGTAGGAACTTGGAGAAGAGCCTATAGAGATCTCTAAGCATCCTTGGGTCTATCTACAGTATAACTTGGGATGGCTCAGAAAAGGTAGTTGCAATGGGAGCCGAGTATTTGGAAGTTAAAGTTTAGCTCAGTGGTTCCTCAGATGTTTGTCTCTAAACACTCTCCCCCTTTTTGGTAGCATCATCTTGAGAGCTAGATGATCTAGAGGAAGAGGTCAAGGAGACCTAAACGGGTACATGCCTAACAGATCTCTCAATATGTTTCTCAGCTAGTTGAGCCTTGAGATTGTCAATCTCAAGTTACTGAGGGATAGACCTGTCCTCTAAAGTCCTAACCTTGGATTCAATATTTGAGACTTTAGACATTAGGTCTTCGATGATGAGTTGCATTCTTCCCTCATCTTCTTTTGAAGAATCATGGGGAGATGAGGTAACATACCTGGTATGTTCATCCTTACCACCAGATATGGTTTCTTGGCACCCTGGTTTCCCTTACTTAATGATATCTCTTTCAGAGTCATCAAAAGGCATGGTTGCCGCATATTCAGTCTCAAAAATGTTACCACTGTCCACAAGGTCCATTGAGGCATCTTCTGTAGTGGCAGCTGAATCTGCATGAGTCCCCTCCATATCAGTGGGACTCACCTCAGTAAAGGTTTGTTGATGGGGGCTAGAGATAAGAGGTCTCTCTAGGCTCTGTTGATCTTTAAGAGAGTGTTATAGATCAACTTCATTGCCATAGAGGGACGTAATCTCTTCATCAGTTTTGAAAAGAAGGTCGGTGAAAGATAGAGAGGTTAAACCTATTGACCCGGGACCTTGATCAATGTCAATAGGCATTGAGCCTCTAGTGTGGTTGTCCCTTTTGTGGTTGCTTAGAGGAGTATAGATACTCACCCTGAGGGATTTCATCTTGGGTTTCAGGCTTATGGGTTTGACATTGAGGAGACTCAAGACCCATATTGAGGTCAAATGTGAAGGATGGTGAGACCTCAGACTGAGTAAGAGCCCAATGTTCCACTCTAGTCTTTTTGGATTGAATAGGGGGAGCTTGTTCAATCAGAGTAGATTGAACAAGGGTTCGTTTGGGGCGTCTTTGGTAAGTAGTGGTGATTGGGTGAGAAGATAGAGTTGGCAGTGTGGGGGTAGTTGCTGGTGTGGGTTCATCACCTTTGGGGTGAACAGGGATGTCACCAGGAGCTATTTGCTCAGTCATTTCTGGAAGCAAAGAAGTATACCTTCTAGTGAAGTTGGTGGACACCTTCTTCAAAGTCTTGAAGATGATTGGCCTTATTTTAGGGACACTCAGAGTAGCTGCACAAACAAGCTGACTCTGGTCCAGCTCACATTTAATAATGTGCTGGAGAAATCTGGGATACATATAGAATGTGTCCCGCTCGATATTACCCATAAGAATGGTCGGCACAAATCTTGAGTAGTTGAATCTGAGGCCTTTCACCATTCCATGAACTAGGCACCCTAGTTCGTATGGAATTTGATCCCATCCCCCATATTTATTGGACAGATAGTGACGAATAACATGCAGCAGGAACTTCCAGTTGTAAGAAAAATTGAACTTGTAAATGTTGTCCAAATCTGCTTTAGGGAACTCTATGGGGGCACTTTCATCATGAAGCTCAAGATGCTCCCTGATGATTTGCTCAGTAATAACCAACTCTTGGCCACAAATACTCAATCGAATTACACGAATCCGATTTAGGGTTTCAATCTGACCGTTATCCTAAAATTCAGCCATGTGATTGAATACATAGTGGGATTAACAGTTAGGGCAGTGTAATAGGATGATTGGGTAAGAAAGAAGATGATTTCAGAGAAGTCAGCATCGCTTAAGGAATCAAGAAGGGTGACTTGATTGTGCTGAGGGTTAAGTGTCATTTGGGAAAGGTGAAAGTGGATGAGTTTGAGCTTGGGTAAATTAGGAAGGAAGAAAGCTTTTAGGGTAGTAAAAATTTGGTAAGAAGATGAAAGTGAATAGTCGGGATTATTTAAAAGAGGGTGAAATGGCGGTAGAGGTGGTTTGGATAAGATGATGTGATGTTTTGGTGGGAGATTTGACAGGGGCGGTAAGGTTTAGTTCAGTTAAATAATCTGACATCATTAACAAGATCTTTACGTTTAATAGTGTGGGGCCCAAAAGATTTCTGTTACACAGTAAAGTTTCTCTTCCGAATATAAATCATTTCCGAAGGTAATTTGTCTTCCAAAGGCAATTCTTACTTCCGAAGGCAAATTGATGCTAACGAGAGTAAAGATTTTTTTCCAAATGGAGAGTTTTATAAGCTTCGGAAGTAGATCTGATATGTAATCAATCGTTTCTTCTGAGACTAAAAACTCTTCTCAGAAGAAAATTATCCTTGGAGGGATTTTGCTTCGGAAGATATGTAAAACATATTCCGAGGGTTAATTCCTCTTTGGAAGAATTTATACTTAGTCAAAAAAATTTCAAAGAGAGAAACCGTTTGTAACAAGGCTCAGATTGAATTGACAAAAGACATTACATATTAAAAGGTTTCCAAAAGAGGTGAGCTAATCAATGTTTATCATCCTAATAGCTGTAATGAGATACTTAAATCTCTATTCATCAAAAGCTTTGGTGAACAGATCAGCATATTGTTCATTTGAATCAACTTTGATTAGCTTGATTAGATTTTTCTCATGAATATCTCTAATGAAATATGATTGACTTTGATATTAATTGATATGCTCTGATACCAATTGATAGAGCAATTGATCGGATCAGAACCAATTGATAGGCTCTGATATCAATTGATAGGATCTATTGAGATAATTTGTAATGATTTATGTGAACAATTCAAGAGAAACACAAACAATTGTAATCGATTCAAGCAATATCAATAAATTCACAGTTCATTGATATAGCTAAGACAATTACAAGAGTAAGAAAGCAGTTA
>BJCM01079953.1:0-15756 GCA_018326385.1 Flaveria bidentis
ACACACACATACATATATATATATACACACATACATATATATATATATACACACATACATATATATATATATACACACATACATATATATATATATACACACATACATATATATATATACACACATACATATATATATATATATATATATATATATATATATATATATATATGTATGTATTAAGAAAACAGTTTCGATCAGGAAAATGTACTTTAGACGGATATAATTTATAAGGTTTCTGAATCTATATAATTTTATAAATATATAAAACAAAATATGTATGAAATAATTTCTCAATTTAACAAACAACTGAAGCAAACAAAAAATATACCTTATATCATATGAATTTAAGTTTGCTCTTGATGAGATAATATTGATCTAAGCTTATTTGCTCAAATTTATTACTACAGATAAAAAAAAAACAATGAACACAAGTTTGACTTGATGAAGTAAGTATATATAAAAATACAAAAATTAATGTTACCTTCTTACTAAGATCTATGGAACTAAAATAAGTTTGAAAGAACCACAACGAGATGAGAAAGAAAATTAAATGGATTCATATGGAACTAAAATAAGTTTGAAAAATTAATGTTACCTTCTTACTAAGATATCAGTATCTAAGTTTATTCTGGTTTAGTTGGAGAAAAGAAAATTAAATGGATTCATATGTCTATATAGCTTGTTTAAATGATATATATAGGCATAGTTTGTTATAATGAGATATATAAGAAACCTATGTAAATGATAATCTTTTTAATGTCAGTTATTTTTTCAATTCATTTTTAAGAGTAAATAATAATTGTTTCATTTTTTAAAGTAATTATTAATTAGCTTTTTTATACGCTGTAAAAGATAATTTTAATAAATTCAAATAATTAAAGATAATGTTAGCTAAGACTAAGAGCGTTGTAAAAAATATGTTTCCAACTTTAAATCTATTATTTACAGCAGTTTTATTCAAATTTGTTAAATCGATTGCTGTAAATAAAGTCTTTTGTACTAGTGCAATAACTTGACAAATTAAAGAAGGCCAATTATGAAAACTACCAAACTTTTATGGCCAAAAATTTCATGTAGCTTACAGTTCAAACTTATATAGATAGGTAATTAGTAATGATTATATCAAAATTCCTATTGTCTGACTAGAGTTACTATTATGGAATATATTTCTAAATTTATAGTAACTTGTGTTTTTCCCGTGTGTTGTGAAATATAAAAAATAATTATAATGTTTTGAAAATAAGTAAAATGATATTATACTTTTACCACAAGTTTTGATGCAGGTTGCGAGGCTTGAATTCAAATACAACTTGTATTGAAACGTATGAAGAGACAACCACATCACAATGATACATGCGGAGTTTTCAAAAATAAGAGATTTTTGTGAATAAATAATAACATGTGTCTAGCTATGTATCCAACAGGACCCAAATAAATATAGGAAGAGTTGTGTGGCCTAAAGCAAAATTCACAAACTTTTGTGCTAAAGTAGCATATATAACCATAAAGCCTAGTATTGCTTGGTATATGATCTCATATTAAGAATTTTGGCCAATTCCTTGTTATGGAAGTCTAACTTTTTGGACAACAACATATATTTTAGTAACTCTTAAATTATTTTAATCAGATTTAAATTTACATGGTCTATAAAAATATTTGACTCTTATTGTTATGCTATCAACCTAGGTGGCTATGAAAAACAACTTGAAATAAAAATTTGATTGTCCAAATGCGTATTATTTCATATCTTTATACGGAACCTTTTAGGAAAACTTAAAATTACATTTATGATCATGTATAAAGAAGCTCTTGTGATTCTCAGGACTGTATTCCATAATCTGTAAAAGTTTAAAAAGAATAATATTAAATGGGTCACAATTTTCTTTTAGGCATACTTTTATCAGAATTTCTTATTTTCCTTAAAATATATAAGTGTCTATATGTGATTTGTACTATTGTTGATACTTGATAAATATCATCAACTTAATACAGTAAACCTCTATTTTTAGGAGAAGAAAATAAGGTTAGAAAACTATGAAACAGAAAATTTTATATATAAATTTTATAATGACATAAAGTCAGTAGGCTAACTCTGAGGAGGAATTGTTAGCGCTCATTTATCAACCCTGACTAGCATTTTCATAAATGACTTGCAATCTGAGCCTATGGTGCTAATGAAGCAATGGATTCCGGGGGTGTTTAATGAAACACGAGCCGGTCCATTGGTGTACATTTGAATGGGGTTAGACCCGTAGCACGCATCATGAGCCTCTAATGTAACTTCTGCTACGTTATGGGCTCCTGTGGTGAAGTTAAAGACAAGAACATCATTAACACGTATCATCCCTTCATTTATCTCCCATATGTCGTAGAAGAACTCACTATTGGGCACTTTCCAACCGAAGGGACCACCAACAAAATGATCTTTAGCCGATGCACTATGAAACAACTCCGTGGATGCAACCACCATGGTTATAACGAACAGCAATTTAATCTTAAGGTTTTCCATTCTTTTGATTGATGAGATGAAAGATGTAAATTGAATTTTATTTATAGGAAGGTAAAAGCTGCAGGTGTTAATTGAAGAATCAATTGTAATTAAGTTTTAAGGTTTGATGTTTAATGTAAATCAGATATTTCTCATACTAATTAAACATATAGGCACATGTGCAATAATGAAATATTCTTTTGTTCTCATGTTTATTTTCCTATGATTGGTATATTATCATCGCAATTGATTAAAAGCATTTTGCTTACCATTTGAAAAAAATGCAAATTTCAAGACCGCCTCCGATTTTAAAAAAAAATGAGAAAACTTTCAACAAGGTAACTACTTGTGTTTCCTCAATTTCTTTTTGACTAAAACGTGTGGTAGTATGATTTGCATTCTACTAGCTCAGAATGACGAGTGACTGACCCATAAAATCTTTTAGTTGGTTGTCTTTCACTAGATTTTATTTTTTGTTTGGTTTGTGTCGGGTCATATGATATGAATTATAAAACTAAATAAAATTCAAAACATAATAATAATTCTTTATTATTGTACATATCTCTGTAATAACTACAAGATATGATTTAATTAGTTTTCTTTACCATTCTATAAACATAGTGGAACGAATTCAACAGAAAACATGGCATGCGATGTTTTAAGAGTAATACAATCGTTATATAATTGCATCAAATCATATTTATGACCATTAATATATAACAATTACTAGTCTTTTGTAATAAAACAAAATAATTTTTATCAAATTTTATCTTCTCACACCCATTTTATCACAAATTTTAGCATAATTAGTTAACCAACCCTAACCATGTAATGGTTATATTATGTTGCTAAGGATATCATTTATTAATTATAACACAATTTTTTTATTAATTAGTTTAGAAAATGTTTCTTTTTATTAAAAATTTATAACTTTTTCTAAGAACATAATTTTATGAAATATGAAGGTTTTTTAGTACAAAAAACTTATTCATAAAAATAACATTGTTTAAACAACATAATTTTTTAAAAGAATGAATGTTCAAAAAAATATATATTTTCTAAAAAAAATATCTAAAAGAAGAAAGTTTAAAAGATATATTTTTTAAGGTTATTAACAATAAGTAACTAGAGTTTTTACCCGTAGTACGTTGTCGCGACATTGTACGTGCTATAATAAAGTATAGACAATAATACAACAAGTCATTCTAAACTAAATTCACATAAACACATAGAGTAACTCGAACTTTTATCATTAAATTAAAACGTATCATATTTGATCCAAATTTCTATCAAATAAAAATTATGTCGAAACATTAACTTATAATCGTACCAAGTTGTTTCCAATCTAAATTTGCATTATATTTGACGACCCCATTTTTTTCAAAACAAAATTTATATCGAAACATTTACTTATAATCGTTCTGACTCGTTTTCGAACTACATTTATGTCGAAGCGTAGAGCAAATGAAAACATATCATATTTTACCAACTCGACGCGCTTTTATAAAAATAAAGTCGAAACGTAGACATATGTGTGACAACCCTAAGAATTAAGGTTAGACAAGTTAATATATAAATAAGATTCTCATATATATTACCCATTATTTGACTAACCCTTTATGAATTATATGTGTTTTAGTGTGTATATATATGTGGTACATATGCATGCTTGCATGAAATTTACGTGAGCATGTATTCATATGCATAAGTTCTTGTTACCAACTATTATTTGATCAATCACCTCACTATTATAGCACCAAACATACATCAAATGAAATAAGAATTAACCTAACTAAACACCACAATACAAAAGTAACATCAAGAAAACTTGTCACCAAAACAAAAACCAATCAAAACTAGAAGTAACTAACTAAGCCACAAGTCTCAGCTCATTAGAGAATTAAACTAACCGATTAATAAGGTGATTAACACCTTAATCGGCTAGAACACCTAGCCACATCCCTTGACCACCACCTATCCATTAGAGACACCAAGCTTGTTTAAAACTTGACACCTAAACCTCTAAAGAATAGCCTATTTATCACCCTAGAACTAGATATCATGATTATGCCATTAATGGCCTTCGGCTGATAATCCATATAACATCATCACCTTCGGTCACTTCATAACCACAACCGCATATCATCACCACTCCCTCACCTCTCGGCTCACAAACCACGACCATCATCTTACACCCTTTGCTCTCTTTCAATCTCTATATCAATCACACCCTCTCATCTAAGGCTTTGCGTGATCATCATCCTACAAATCGGATTGCAAGGAGATCGAGACCCGGCGGCACAAGACAACTATCCAAGTAAATTCATCAAGAAGAAAGAAGCTGCCATTAACTACCTTTCACCCTCTCCTTGTGTCAAAATCAAGGTTACAACTCCTAATCACTAACTAACTAAGTTTGCAAGATGTATGTGTTTTAAACAATACATATAACCAACCTTTTTTATTAGAACATGAAGATTCTTCACTAAACTTTACAAAACACTTGATCTTTATCCGAAAATCAGTAAAGAAGGTTTAAAAATCTGAAAACTATTGTTAACTAAGGAATTTAACAAAAAGATTACAAATAAGTAAAATGATTTGTTACTTAAATAGTTATGATTGTGAAAATAAAATTGTGAATTTGTTAGAAATATTAAAAAGTAACATTCTAAATATTTTGTGCAATCATAATAAGTAAAATGATTAATATAATTTATTTAAGTTATTAAAAGAAAATTTTCAACCAGAAGAACCGAACCTGGTAAAAAGCTAGAAAAGTTATATGATAACTCATCGTCTTATTGGATCTGTAGAATAAGTTTCATGACCTAATTCGTAGTTATGCATAAGTTACAAATTTTAGGAGTATCTGTAATTCAAAAATCAGGAAAATATTAAACTATAAGATAAATCATCAAAAATTTATAACAAGTATAATAATTAAATTAGAATAGTTTTTATGAAATTTAGAAGTTTTAGATATATTCTACTATTTTTACCAAATATTGTCAGAATAATAAAAATCATTATAAAAAGTTCTATTATGATTTAGCATCTCAGGAAATTATGAAGCAGTATACATTTTGATATGTGAATTCTAATAAAGTTTGGTGAATTTTCGAGATCCATAAGTATTTTTGCTAATTTATACAATATTGTATAAATTCCAGAAAATAAAGTGTAAATAGTTAATATATGAAATTTTGGCGTGTTTTAATAGAATTTTGTATGTATCTTCTCTAAAAATTTCATGACATATCAATGATTATAGCTTCTGTGTTGATTTTTAATCTGAGATACTGAAAATTTTAAAGAAATATTAATTGATTGTAAATATATTTATAGGGAACCTACCGGAGTAAAAGGTGAGACTCATAGCCCCATTTTATATTTATAAGTTTTTGTGGGGAAAGACATACTGGTTTGAAATTGATACATACTTGTAAGATTTTTGAGATATAGTGTCATTTATGTTACAACCATTCATTTGGATGTGAAACCGTTGAATAATATAGGTAGCGCTACTTTGGAAAATATTTCCTGCACCAACAGGATGAGTGTTATGATGTTATATTATCCAATTTTTGTGATTTATATTGTGGAATTTATGAATCATCCGACTTATAAGTAGGTTTGATTGTAAACTTATTTACGATGCATCAATATATGTATTTTGTTTGATGAAAACCTATGATCACCGACTTTATGTTGACTGTTTTGAGTATGATTTTTAGGTATTCAACATGTTTAATAGTTTATTGTTCTTGTTTGATGTGTACAATGGCTAGGGTTAAGTTATAGGGAAAGTATGTGTGAATCTAACTGTTAAATTGTACGATCTTAGCTTGGCGGTGGATGCTCACTTCCATCGTTACTAAAGATGTAGCAGTTTGATAACATGTTTTGTAATAGGATTATGTTAAATTTTGTCTACTAATGATATGATGTAGTCCTAACCCTTGATGATCTAATATTATGTGATATGTTATGTTATGTTTTATAGTGTTGATTATTAAATTTTCCAGTCAATACGTTTTGAACAAGCTAGTCACATCTATAACATTTCACGCTTTCAGCGGGATGTGACAGGTTGGCATCAAAGCCATTGGTTTAGACAATTAGGTACTATGAGATTCTTAGACTATAACCATAAGATCGTATGATAATAAATATTAGCATGTTTGATATATATATATATATATCACATTTAACTCCATACAAAAACAAATTTTTATCTCTGTAGGTTTTGAAGTGGTTAAGACTAAAAGACTAAAGACTCAAACTTGAACTCTAGTACCAGGAGTTCTAGTTTATGTCCAAATCATCCCAGCATCATGAAGAAGGCTGATAAGTTGTGTACCACTGCTATACAACCTAAACCATCCAACTCTAAAGGTAGTTCTCAGTCTAAAAGAATTACAACATCATCTGCAAAGATGAAGATGTAGAAGGAAAGTGATCAAGTTCAACTTTTTTACAAAATGAAGACTCTTAGAAGGAAAAAAATGAATTGTTTCATGTGTGGTAGTACTTCTCATTTTACAAGGGATTGTTTCTACAATCATATAAGTACAGTCCACATTATCAAGAAAGAAACTTCTTAGAAGTTGAAGAAGAAGCAAGATACGGAAGGAAACTCTTTTCCTTTTGTAAGTTTTAAAATGAAGAAAAAGGTAAGTTAAAACTTGCCTTTGAAAGAAAATTTGGTCTCGGAAGAAAGGAATACTTCCGAAATACTGAAGCCTGCTGTAGTGGTAGCAAGATCTTCTGAAGGTCCGGTCTCAAAACTTCCAAAGTTGTCAAAACTACTGAAGCATTAAAGGTCAAGTCTAAGCTTACAAAGGTGGTATGGATGACAAAGAAAGACCATGTAACTAAAAGTTCTTCATCAACATCAGCAAATGATCCTCCAAAGTTGACTGTAGGATCAATTACCTATTACATTGTCTTTAACTTTTTTTATAAGCCCAAGAACAAAAAAGCTGGGGTTTCTAAATGTAACTTATCATTTTTTTTTGTAAAGGAACATCTCAATACAAACAAATATATATGGATCATTGATAGTGGTTGTTATAGGAACATGACAGGCAATGGGTCACTACTCTAGATTTGTGAGAAAATTGATAGAGGGCCAGTTGCTTTTGGAGGGGATACTAGAGGTTACATTACTAGAAGGGGCATGGTCACAAATAGTAAGCTTAGCATTGAAAAGGTAACCTTTGTCAAGGAGCTTGGATGCAATCTTCTAAGTGTATGTTAACTTTTTGATCAAACGTAACACATTGTTCAGTGAGCATGAATGCATTGTTCTCAAGCCTGGGGTGGTTATTCCTCAAGAGCATATCTTGCTTAGAGCCTCGAGGAGAGGTAACATGTAAAAGATGGATTTGCAAGAAACATCTCCCTCATGAGAAGTTTCATATTTTCTATTTCATGCACATACTGATGAGTCTTTCCTATGGCATAAAAGAATGTGCCATGTAAACTGTAAGAACATGAATAAACTAATTAAGAATGATTGGTAACTAGAATGCCATAGAAAGAATTTACAAGTGATGATCATTATGCTACATGCCTCAAAGGTAAGCAACACAAAGTACTCATAAGACAAAGGAAAGAAACCTTATCACTACTCCCCTACACTTGTTACATATGGATCTTTTTGGTCCCACTAGTGTAATGAATCTAGGAAGGACCACATATTGTTTAGTGATCACAGATGAACACATACTGTAATGAATCTAGGAAGGACCACATATTGTTTTGGTCCCAAGGATGAGCCTTTTGAGATCTTGAAAAGTTTCATCTTAAAGATTAAAAATCAATGTGTTCACAAGGTGAAAACATAAGATGTGATCAAGGAACTTAATTCAAGAACCAAAACCTTGTTACATTTTGTGATGAAAAGGGAATTTCAAGACAATATAATGCTCCCAAGACTCCTCAGAAAAATGGTGTTTCTGAGAGAAGAAACAAGACACTAATTGAAGCAGCAAGAACTATGTTGTCCGACTGTAAACTACCTATCACCTTCTAGGCAGAATCAGTAAACACAGCTTTCTATGTGAAAAATAGAGTTTTAGTAGTCAAGACTCATGGTAAGACTCCTTATGAACTTTCGCAGAAGATAAAATCTTTCATTGGTTTTCTTAGCTCATTTGGATGTCCTTGCACCATATTGAATACCAAGACCAAATAGACAAATTTGCTATGAAATCAGATGATGGACACTTTATTGGTTATTCTTCTCAAGTTAGGACTTATAGAGTATACAGTCTCAGAACTAGAGTAGCTAAGGAGTCAACCAATGTGACTTTCAATGAGCACACTCCTAGTGTGAAAAGTTCTAGCCCTGATTGGCTATTTGATCCTGATTTAGTTACCAACTATTTTAACAGATCTTGTGAGAATGTTTCTGGGTCTACAAATATCTTATCAGTAGGTGATCCTAATCCAAGATTTGAGCTGAGAAGACCATCAAATTATACTACTTCACCTTCATTTGTAACTAATTCTATAGATGGAGTTCTTATCAACACAACCATATCAAATTTAGCTGATACATCTGATGTGCCATCAAATTCCAGCTCAGAGGCACAAAACTCAAATAAAGGAGCTTCAAATATAGAAGGAAATAATGCTGGTGATAGTGATCAAGAGTTTCTTGATGATGATAACCATTCAATTGAAGACAACATAAATGATATCACACACTCATTGGATCATGTCTCTCTTGATAAGTGTGCTGATGTGGTGGAAGAAACTTCAATGCCTCATTAAAACTTCTCTAATTTAGATCTCTCAAAGAAACATTTTTTCATCCCTCAACTTAGGATCCACAAGTCTCACCCCACCACAAACATCATTGGAGATATTGACACAAGGGTAAGAACAAGAGGACAAACTCATTATGCAAATGTTTGTCTTCACTCTTGTTTCTTATCGTAGATAGAGCCAAAGAAAGTTGATGAGGCTTTAAAGGATGGAAGTTGGGTTGAAGATATGCAGGAGGAGCTGCTTTAATTCAAAAGGCATAGGATTTAAAACCTATGTCATATTCCTCAAGGGAAGACTACCATATGAACCAAATGGGTGTTCAGGAACAATAAGGATGATAGAAGACTTGTCATCAAAAACAAGACAAGACTAGTTGTCCAAGGGTACACACAAAAAGAAGGAATTGACTACACATACGTCTTTGCTCCTGTAGCAAGACTTGAAGTTGTAAGAATATTCCTAGCTTTTGTTGCATCCAATGTTTTTAGGGTCTACCAGCTTGATGTCAAGTGTCCTTTTCTATATAAGTTGATTGATGAAGAGGTGTATGTCAAACAACCACCTAGAGTTGCAGATCCTGATCACCTTGATTATGTCGGCAAGCTTAATAAAGCTCTTTGTGGGCTACACCAAGCTACAAGGAAGTGGTATGAAACTCTATCTTAGTATCTCTATCAACATAATTACAAGAAGAGGTATTATAGATGGAACTCTCTTCATCGAAGGAATAGAGAATGACTTAATGTTAGTTCAAGTATATGTAGATGACTATCTTTGGATCAACCAATCCAAAGCTCTGTAAAGACTATGAGAAGCTGATGAAGAATAGATTTTAAATAAGTGCAATGGGAGAACTCAATTTCTTTCTAGGAATTCAAGTGAAACAAGTTGATAGTGGCAACTTCATAAGTCAGTCAAAGTATGTACCAGACATACTTACAAGATTCAACATGTTTGACTGTAAGGTTGCTAAGGCACCAATAGCCAGAAACCACTCCGTTGGAAATGATCTTGAGATGGAGTGTGTAGATGAACATATTTACCTGACTATGATTGGGTCTCTTATGTACCTCACAGCTAGCAGGCCTGATATCATGTCTGCCACATGTATCTTTGCATGATATTAAGTCAACCCCAACATGTCACACCTAATCACTGTCAAGAGGATTTTATATATCTCAAAGGTGTTGCTACATTAGGCCTTTAGTATTTAAAGAATTCTGACTTCAATTTGTATGCATACACAGATAGTGACTATAGTGGCTTCAATATGACTGCATAGTCTACATTTGAGGGTTGTCATTTACTTGGTGGAAGGATTGTCTCAAGGCAATGCAACAAACAATGTTGTGTGTCTGCATCAACTGCTAAAGCTAAATACATTGCTGCTGCTAGCTGTTGTGCTCAAGTGCTTTGGATTCAGAAGTAGATCTTAGACTATGGATTCAACTTTAATGAGACTCTTATCCATATAGACAACAATAGTGTTATCTTTATCATAGAGAATCTTGTGCATCACTCAAGGACAAAACACATCAACATCAAGTATCATCTTATTAGAGATAACTTTGACAAAAAATTATGTCATCCAAAACAAATAACTACTTATTTCAACTTACCTTTGCAAGAAAATTTTCAAATATCTTCCGAAGCATAAATGAATATAAGTACTTATATGTTTTTGAAGAACAATTTTCATCCGAAAGCAAATTTAAGTCTTGGAAGATTTTTTTTCCTCTTAGAATAAAATTTTCAAGTCTAATATCTTTCGAAACAAAATTCCTTATAATCTTTGAAATTTCTTCCGAAGCTTTTTCGCTTCGAAAGCTTTTTATCAAAACTTTCGAAGACAAACTATCTTCGAAAGATTTTCGACTTCTAAGAAAAGTACCTTTTTGGGCACTTTTCCAAAGGTAGGACCGACATCCAGATTTCAAAGTTTATCATCTTTCAATAACTTTGT
Organism: Flaveria bidentis; assembly: GCA_018326385.1. NCBI lineage: Eukaryota > Viridiplantae > Streptophyta > Magnoliopsida > Asterales > Asteraceae > Flaveria > Flaveria bidentis. The sequence goes on from BJCM01079953.1 coordinate 11,235, forward strand.
TTCAAATCCATTTCATATAAATATACCCAACGGTTCCCTCCACTTTCACTTTCTTCTATATCTGCAAATTCCTCTTATCCTAAATTCACCCAAAACCGCTTTTGTTCTTATCTTCATTCACTATTATGCTTTATCAAATGGCCAACCTCAACCATAGAATCAACCCGTCATTTCTCCATGCAACTCCACTGTCACACCCCGACCGACTGCGAAATCATCAGGGCAGACGATTGTTCATAACACATGGAACTAATAAGTTGAAATAATATTAAATATCATTTCTATTGAACATTACTAGAAAATTAAAATCATTACAATATAAACAAGATATAAACAACAACATAAGATTTTCAATTAAACTAAGATCAAGTCCTATATAAGCACGAAGAGATCCTCAAGTATCAAACCTGAAACACATTAAAAATAAAGAGTCAACTTTGAAAGTTGGTGAGTTTCCCTGGGTTAAACATACGTATATATATATATATATATATATATATATAAGATTTACAAGTAGCAATTCATGTCAATGGTTAGGAATTATTCAAGTTTATAGAACACATAAAGTTATAATCAAACCTTGACAAATTACAAGATTACAGGATTACAAGATTAAACGATTAGCTAAGTGTACTTGGATTAACCAATTAGGCTTGTCAGACCCATAGATCTATGACGTCGCCAGACTAGAAATAGTTAATGATTGTCAACATATAATGTATCTTATATAACACTCACAATAATACCAATAACCATGACAAAAAGTAAAGATGAGTTGCATGTGCATTTACAAGTGTAAGCTCATAAGGTTAACATGTTTCACCCCAAAAGGTGTGAAATAAAGTAAAAAGGGGCATGAAAACTCACATGGAAAACTCACAAGTATAGTGATGGTTGTAGAGTACATAAGAAAGCATGGATGTCAAGAGTCAAAGGTGATGTCCTAAATGATATAAAACAATAACTTGAGGTCGAAATTCATTATAAGAAGTTAGGACGTTTAGAGCATGCTAAAAAGCGAAAGGTAGATTGACAAAGGATTATTGTATCAATTTTGGATTCTGGACATAATGATTGGTATGTGTTTGAACATGTTTTAAAAATAGCAAACGGTTTCATAAAATTATAAATATTTATAGTTGACTAGTTCAAAGTCTTCCGGACAACTTTCATTCAGAAATATTTTTATGAAAAGATCCTAGAGGATCGGTGAAGGGGGTCACTTACAACACAAAAACACAATAAGAAGAGTAACTAAACTTAATCAAACAATGAACTAGATTAACCACAAGTAAAGACACTAAGAACACAAGTAATTAAGATACAGAACACAAGAGCAAGATACCCAAGTGTGTGGTTGTCAAGATTATAGTGTATTGCTTTCTCAATGTTCTATTACAAGTGTTATAAAGCATAAAGGAAAGTTACAAGAACATGAGATACTTATACTACATCCTACAGCCGGCCATACTATGAAAGCCAACTGGATACAATTGACTAGACACAAAACAAAATCAATTGTACAGTCAAAAGGAAGATTTCCTTTTGACTAGTGACCATTACATGCCATATCACACATCCTTATCTATTACAAAAACGATAAAGTACATGAAGTAGAAAGTTACAGAATCAATACCTCAATGTACAGTTACCAAAAGCATGGACCTTTTAATCAACTCATGTAAGTTGGTGACTTTACAGAGTTGCAGTGGGAAGGGGTCCAACTTTATGGAAAAGTACATCAAATAAAGCATGTTGTCAAAAGTCTTCGGAAGAAATCTGTCTTCAAGATTTGAGCTTCGGAAGATATTGGTCTTGGCTTCGGAAGGTTTCACACTTAGAATATTTCTGTTGCATGTGTGAAACTTCCGAAGCATTCTTCTTCAGTACTTGTGTAGCATGTATGCAGAAAGACTTTGGTTGCTTCAGCCTCTTTACATATTCTCTACAAACTCCCCCCAGGCTGGTGCTACCAAAAGACTTGAAGACTTCAGATATCAATAGTCCTTATCAAGATAATAACTAGCCCTTTCTTCATAAGATAATCAGGATCCTTCAGACTATCAAATTATTTTCTCATGTCAAAGAGATCATGCGGAGGTAACTGAAACATGTCTTGCTAAGTGTAGACATTCTCAATGCCATGATCTCTGATAACATGCCACCTTTCTGGATTTTTAGTGTATGTCCAGGACAGGATGGGTCTTTCTGATGCTAGAGGAGCTATTGGAATAGGAGATGATGGAGCATCCTCTGGCTGCACATCCTCAGGATGATCTGACTCATCTTGAGATTCAGAAAAGGATGCAGTCTTCTTCTTTTTTGGCTCTGGTTTAGAAGCCATCCTTTTCTTTCTCTTTAAAACTTTTTATTGAGAAGATTGGCATGCAGTACCAGATTGATCTTCATTGTCTTTCTCAGTTGAGACTTCCTCTCTCTCAGGCTCAGAAGAAGATGGAGGTTGACCCTGCTATGGATCAGAAGATGAAGCTTGTTGAGATTTAGCTGGAGGTCCAGGTTGTGTTGTCTCTGGTTGTTCAACCTTAACCTCCACTTCATGTGAAGCTTGACTTGGAGGGGATTGTAAGTCAATCAACTCTCCACTCTAGATCTTTTGATTGATCACCCTGATATGCTCATCCCTAGTGGATAGAGACATGGGGACAAGTCTCCTTTCGGAGAAACCATACAACTTCAAGAAGCTCATCATCCTCTATCTGTCAGCAGACTTCTTCATATTCTTTTGGATAATGGCTCTTGACTTAGCAGCTTCTTTTGGTTGTCTTTCTTTCATTGACTATCTCAAGTTCAAGTTGTTTGAGATACTCAAACTCAACATAGTCATAGGACAATAGAAGAAGTGCTTCTTCCTGATAGAGGCCTGTGGCACTCAGGTAGTTAATCATCTTGATCCTATCTTCTTCTTTATCTACCTGAGGTTCTTGTTGAACCACATCCTCTTGTGTAAGAATTTCTTGAACTGGGGAGAGAGTAGGCACATGCTTGTATAGTCTTTTCTTTCATCTGTCTTCTTTGATTTGTACTAGTAGCTCTGCATCTTCTTCCTTTTTCTTCCCTCTTGAACTTTCCACGTCAACCAGTTCATTTATTTCCTCCAAGGGGAGAGAAATGACATTGTCTATGTCATAGTTCCTTGTCTGCAGGTAGTTTATTCTAACTACCCTTAACTCATCATTCTGAGTATCTAGTTTGGGGGTAGCCCTGATAGTAGACTCCATGAATCTTGAAGACTCAGAAGATGAACTTTCTCCCCTCAGCTTCCTTTTCCTCTCTCTCTCTCTCTCTCTCATCCTCCTCAATCTCCTCAGATGTCATCTTTCGTTTCCCTTTGTCACTCATAGACCTTTGTGACTAAGGGTGGAGAGAGCTTTGGCCTTCATTGCTTGGTGTAGCTTCTGAGCTATGGTCAAATAGAGGTTGAGAAGCACCTTCACCGGCAGGTGTCTCATAAGGGTATGGATCACTTCAGCAGTTGATGTTGATAGGACTCGGCTCTCAGATTCTACCACTAGGCCTTCAGTCAAGGTTTCCCATATGAAACTAATCTTAGGGTCTGCCTCAACATACAGTTGACCGATGGCATAGCCTGATCGCTTTAGTCTTCTTCTGAAGCTGAACTCTACAATGATCTTGACTTGGATTCTTTGTGCCATTCTGTCAGCTTGTCTTGATTGGCTTGGATTGATAAGTGGCATTGTGACTAAAGCCAGACTTTCATAGAAGTTCAGGGTGTGAAAGTTGAAGATCTCTTGTTACCCTTGAACTCTAAGAAGGATAAGGGCTTTTCTGTTGCTGCCATACCTCCATCCAATGATATGATTGGAAGATGGTGGAGATGACATAGCCCTTGGTATCCTTTCCTCAAACAAACTCTGTATTAAGGAGTCTATTGAGTCCATATCAATATGAACTTGTGGAAGTTGTTGAGTAGGCACAATTGCAAGTGAGGATGGTGAGTCCTCAATGTCCATACTCTCTGAAGAACTCCCAGTTTCTGTGGCAGTGATGACTTTCTCCCCTTTTTTGGTAGCATCATCCACTTGCAAAGGTGAGCTAGGAGTTAGGTCAATCACCTCCACATGTTCTTGTGTTCCTGGTTGAGCTTCTATTAAAGGTCTCCTAGCTAGTTGTTCCTTAAGATATGAAATCTCAAGTTGCTGATCATTGACCCTGTTTTGCAAGGTAGTCACCTGGGTTTCAAGGTTACTAACCTTGGAGACTAAATAGGTGCATGTTGTAGATAGTTTTGGCACCTTTAGTCTCAGATTCACCTTATCTTCATCAGAAGAATCATTGGGGGATCAGATGTGTTAGGATCTAGTATTTGAATGAAACACTAACTGATTAACGTGTAAACCAAACCAAATAGTGCGGAATCCTATTTGATTGGCGATCCAATCAGTGAGAACGCACGTAGACACAATAATGTATTGAATCTAACGTCAAGAATCGATTAGGAATCGATCTACAGCGTTCTATGAACTTGGAGTACAAACTTAGA
>BJCM01079954.1:0-11036 GCA_018326385.1 Flaveria bidentis
GTAGGATGTAGTATAAGTATCTCATGTTCTTTTATCTTTCTAATATGCTTTGTAACACTTGTAATAGAACATAGAGAAAGCAATATACTGCATTCTTGAAAACCATACACTTGTGTTCTTTGTGTTCTGTCTCTTGCATTACTTGTGTTCTTAGTATCTCAACTTGGTTAATCCAGTTTACTGTTTGATTAAACTTTAGTTAATCTTATCTTTGTGTTGTTGTGTTGTAACTTACACCCTTCAATGATCCTGCACTAAAGCACTGAAGCACTGAAGCTTGATGTAGTGAAGTTCCGAAGGACTGAAACTTGTTGTAGTGAAGGCATGATTTTCCGAAGGTCTAGTCTCCATAACTTCTGAAGTTTTCAAAACTTTCAAAGTGTTAAAGGTCAAGTCTAATCTTTCAAAGATGGTATGGAAGATAAAGGAAGACCATGTGATTGAAAGTTCTTCATCAAAAATAGGAGATGATCCTAAAAGTCTAAACATAGGATCAATCACTGTTGTATTGTCTTCAGTTCTCTTTGACAAGCCCAGGACCAATGAGACTTGGGTTTCCAAATGTAACTAACCATCTATTTTTGTGTAGTAACAACTAAAGACTAAAAGAAATGTTTGGCTTATTGATAGTCGATGTTTCAAGTACATGATAGACAATGGTTCTTTGCTTCAAAATTTTGAGAAAATTGATGGAGGGACAATTGCTTTTGAGATGTAGGTAGTTACATTGCTGGAAGGGGCATGGTCACAAATGGCAAGCTTAGCATTGAAAAGATAAACTTTTTCAAGGAGCTTGGGTACAATTTATTAAGTGTATCCTAATTTTATGATTAGATAGATAAAATGCTCATCACTAACCATGAGTGCATTGTTCTCAAGCCCGGTGTGGTCATTCCTCAAGAGCATATCCTGCTCAGAGCCCCCACAAAAGGGAACTTGTACAAGGTGGATTTGTAGGTAACATCCCATTAAGGAGAAGTTTATCGCTTTCTATCTAAAAAAATAATGTTGAATCTTTTATTTGGTATAAAGGAATGTTCCATGTAAACTTTAAGAACATGAATAAGTTAATTAAAAATGATTTACTAACTAGATGCCAAAGAAGGAGTTCATAAGTGATGATCACTGTGTTTTATGCCTGAAAGGGAAGCAACACAAGGTGTCTCATAAACAAAGGAAAGAAACTCCATCACTACACCCCTACACTTATTACACATGGATCTTTTTAGCCCCACCAGTGGAATGAGTCTAGGAAGAACCTCATATTGTTTGCTGATCATAAATCAAAGGAAAGGAACTCTATCACCACTCCCTACACTTATTACATATGGATCTCTTTCGCCCCACTAGTGTAATATGTTTAGGAAAAACTTCATATTTCCTGGTGATCATAAATGACTTCACAAGATATACTTGGGTCTTCTTTCTAAAAACTAAGGATGAGACCCTTGAAATCTTGAAGAACTTCATTCTGAAAAATTGAGACTCGGTGTGAACACAAGGTCAAAATCAAAATATGTGATCAAGGAAAAAGTTTATGAACCAATCCTTGATACATTTTGTGAGAAAAAGGGTGTTATAAGACAATATAGTTCTCTTAAGACAACTTAGCAAAATAGTGTTGATGAAAGGAGAAACATGACGCTTATTGAGGCTGCAAGGACCATACTCTTTGACTTTAAACCTCCCATCCCCTTCTAGGCAGAGGCAATCAACATTGCCTGCTATTTGCATAACAGAGTTTCAGTAGTTAAGACTTATGGTAAGACTCCTTATGAGAAATTGTACAAAAGGAGAGCTTTTATTGGTTTCTCAAATCATTTGGATGTCCTTGCACCATCTTGAATACCAAAGATCAAATAACCAAGTTTGCTGAGAAATCAGATAATTGACACTTCATTGGATACTATTATCAAGCTAATGCTTATAAAGCATACAATCTCAGAACAAGAGTAGTTGAGGAGTCAACCAATATGACTTTTAATGAGCAGACTCGTAGTGTGAAAGGTTCTTGTATTGATTGGTTGTTTGATCTTTATTTAGTTACTAGCTGTTTTAACAAATCTTATGAGAATGTTTTAGGATCTACAAGTAACTTATCAGTAAGAGATCCTGACCCACGATTTGAGTTGAGAAGACCAAGCAAGAAAACTACTTTAGCTCCAGTGGTAACTAACACTACAAATGGAGTTCCTATCAACATAACCATGACAAATTCAGCTAACACTATAAAAGTATAGTTTCGGCACAACGAAATGGAAGTTTAGGCAGCGAAACTGTTAAGTTTGCTCGGACAACATAACCTCACAGTTTCGCTAAAAAATCATGAACTTTCGTTCAGTTTCGCTGGACAATCGATACTTTCGCAGTAAGAACTACGAAGTTACCGACAGTCTCGATCGAATAGACCCACAATGTTGCAGTTTAACATGATTAACTTATGTTCTGAGTTTGAAACTCACATGCGAGCAACATACAACGGTCAATAAATAGCAAAATCATAGTATGTCAAATACGCACACAGAGGTCACGGAACAACCCTAAGAAGTCTAAATCTTTGATTGTGCGAAAATGAGAAAGTAATTTCGCAAAATGAGTTAAATAGCAAATAGTTTCGCAGACAGCAAAACTGGAGTTTCACCGGGCGAAGCTACAGTTTCGCCAGGCGAAGCTACAATTTCACCGGGCGAAACTCTGGTCGAAATTGACTTCGCACAGAGCGAAAGTACCGAACAAAACTGCAATTTTGCCCTGCGAAACTGTATGCGAAAGTATAATTTCGCTGAACTTAAAAGATTTTAAGCGAAACAAGAAAAAAATTATTATATTTTATTAAGACCGAGAACTAAATCAATCATGAGATCACATCCTCAGGATATACTTTAGCACAAAGATGAAATTAATCATCGACAAACAATAAGATCATACTAATAACTCAATCTAATCACAGTCTATGAATGATTTTTCAAATTCTCAAACAGATCAAAATCGAATGATGATATGTTTGTCCACTTAAACCCAAGCCCTATCTTTTTCAACAAGCATCAAATGATTCATTATGGTTCGATTAGATACTTTAGAATGCTAGGACCCCACAATTATTTGGCAAAAACCCTCACCCAACCTCAGGATTACTTGAATTTTGTAACGATCTTTAAAGAGCAATGCTTGTGCATTAGTGTGCAAGTGATTATCAATAGAATATTGAATTCTATGATGAATTCATCGTTTAGATGATTTGACACTACTTAGACCAAAATGGTGAGAGCTCCAGTTCTATACTCACATATAACAAAGGATATGACCATTTAATCATGTGCCGATGAGAGCTCCAGGTCAGTACTATCGTATAGCAAAGGAGATCATCACTCCAGGTCAGTACTTCCATACAATAGAGGAGATTAGCATAAACACAAGACACATAAATACAACAAACAAGGCATAAAGATATGACTTATATGAATTGTATCATGGTGGGTGAAAGATCAATTCACAATCCAATTTTTGTCGAGACTAAGTTTTCGTGAAGGCCTAAATGATTGTGTAAAACCAGACATCCTTATGCATATATTTTAATTTAAATCATTATTTTGCTAACTACTTTATTCTTAAGGCTGAGTCTATCAAATATATCATTAAAGAATCTGTTTGTTTTTCTATTATTTGCATATTAAAATTAGATGTGAATGAAATGACAGTATCAGTTACTATCATTTCTTATTTTAAATGCAAGTCATGCACAAACAAGCATATCCAAAAGATATACAATCATTTCTCGTCATCTCGACTCAAGTTCCCAAATCTCTTTTCATTTTTATTTACTTACTCTCCCCCTAAATTTCTACACCTAAGAAAGATGTGGAAATTTTAAATTTTTTATTAATAATAAAGAAATCAACAAGTTAAAAAAAGAGTTTTAAAAGTATATTTGACCTAGCATAAAGATCAATTCATAAAAGCGAGGTTTATCAAATGTTTTTGTGAAAAGATCTGATTTTTGAATTTTTGTGTCAATGCGAATTATATCAATAAAACCCTTTTCCTTAGCATCACGGATTGCATGAATCTGTGTCTTAATGTGCATGGTTTGAGAATGATGAATAGGATTCGTAGCGATCCTAATGGCTGCTTCATTGTCACAAAGCAACGGTGTATGGAGAAAGTTAATCCCAAAGTGAATCATCTGGTGTTGTATCCAGAGAACTTGTGAACAACAACTAGAGGTAACAATATATTCTGCTTCTCCTGTAGAGAGAGAAATAGTGGTTTGTTTCTTGCATTGCCATGAAACCAGACAATAGCCTAATTATTGACATCCTCCAGTGACCGATTTCTATTTAACCTACAACCAGTAGAATCACTATCAGAATAAGCATGTAAATCAAAATTCCCACCATAAGGATACCAAAGACCTAACAAGAAGAGCCTTTAAAGTAACGAAAAATTCATTTTACAGCTTTTTCATGAGATTCTTTCGGGGCAAATTGGTATCGAGCACAATATCCTACAGCAAAAGGAGTGAGGCATGTTTGAGCAGTATAAGGATCAACAGATTTCCCGTTTTCATTAGGAGTGAGGCATGTTTGAGCAGTAAAAGGAGTCATTTCGGGAGAAGCTTCATACATCTTGAATTTCTTCAAAATTTCTTTAACATACTTCTCCTGATAAATGAGAATACCCTTTGGATTTTGTTCCACTTGTAGCCCAAGGGAAAAGAACATCTCCCCTATCATGCTCATTTCAAAGCGACTACGTATCAACTCCTCGAACTCCTGACATAATTGTGAATTAGTGGAGCCGAAAATAATATCATCAACATAAACTTGGACAATTAGCATTTCACCATCCACTTTGCTCTTGAATAGAGTCATATCAATGGTGCCACAAGAAAATCCATTGCTTAAGAGATACTGTGTTAGGGTCTCATACCAGATTCAAGGTGCCTGATGAAGACCATAAAGAGACTTGTCAAGCTTATAAACTTTGTCAGGGAAATCAAGATCCTCAAAACCTAGTGGTTGACACACATATATCTCCTCGTCAATGTCTCCATAAAGGAATGCACATTTGACATCCATCTGATTGACATTGAACTGTTTATGAGCAGCATGAGCTAGAAAATTTCTTATTGCTTCAAGACAACCGACAGGAGCAAAAAATTCGGTATAGTCAATCCCTTCTTCATGAGCAAATCCTTGCACCACCAATCGTGATTTTTTACGTACCACAATACCACGGTCATCGGGTTTGTTCTTGAAAACCCATTTCGTACCAATTGGGTACTGGAGAGCTGCATGAACGTTTTTCGGAACGATTTAGGAAACAAAACAAGAGAACATACAAATGTTAATCAAACTAGATTGACTCCGTGTCCGTACTCCATCAATGATAGATCCAATGATGTTATCATGAGGATGATATTTCAATGTTTTGAAATAAGTGGGTATAGGCAAGGTGTTTGGATATGGTTGGTTGATAGATTATGGATGGCTAGATGAAGGTGAGTGGGATGGTACAGGCTATGATGAGGTAGATGTTGGTGATGGAAGGAAGGGATGCAGAAATAGGTGGAGGTGGATGATCAAATGATGATGAAGACGATGCAATATCAACTGACGTGGCATTGGAAGTGGAATGCACTTGAGGAATGATAGGTAATGGAGTTGAAGAAATGATATTTGATTGAACATTGGAGATGAATGCATCATCGTCGAAGACAGGAAGATTAAAAGAGTTAAAGAACCATGTTGGTTCAGATCAAACATCGGACGAATTAGATTCCTTCCAATCAACATAGAACGACTCTTGAACAATATGTGTTCTCATGTTATATACCCGGTAAGCCTTTTGAGAAGATGAATAACCGATGAAGTAACATTCATCAGACACGGCACCGAATTTCTTCTTCTGTGATTGAGTATTCAATTGAGTGCAGGAGCAGCCAAATGGTCGAAAGAAGTCAATTAAAGGCTTTCGTTTATGAAAAAGTTAATAAGGAGTCTTCATTTTGTCATTGACTATCAACACCCTATTTAGAACGTATGAAGCACAGTTTACCGCCTCCGCCCAAAATATAATGGGTAAGGAGGATTCAATCAACATCATACGAGGGGCTTCAATAACGGTGCGATTCTTTTGTTCAGCTACTCCGTTCTGTTAAGGTGTCCTCGTAGCACTAAATTGTCTTATGATTCCCTTTGCAGCACAGAACGAATCAAGGATCTGATTTTTGAATTCAGTACCATTGTCACTTCTAATGGCCAAGACCTTTCTCTTGCTTATCATCTCGATTGAAAGTATTAACTTCTACAACTCCTCAGCAACCTCTCCCTTGTGAGCTAGAAATCTTACCCAAGAATATATTGAGAAATCATCTGTTACAACAAGACAGAAAGATTTTTAGCAATTTATTTAACACTGATTGGGCCAAAAAAATCAGTATGTAACAACTCGAGAGGACTAGTTATGCTATTTTCAAGTTTTCGCTTGTGAGGTTTCTTATGTTGTTTGCCCTTGGCACATGCCATACATTTTTCATTCATAGAAAAATCTTTTAAAGGAAGTCCTCTAACCAGATTGTTTTTGACTAATTTGTTTATAATTTTAAAGTTAAAATGGCCCAATCTGTGATGCCATTATAGAGACTCAGAAGTGGAAGCTTTGGAAAGAAGACAAGTAGCAGTAGACTTTGACTCCCTTGAACCCATATCAAGAAGATATGTATCATTCTATCGTGGAGCATGCATAAGTACCATTTTTTCTAGAATATCAATCTCAGATTTCAAAAAGAGACATTCATCGGTCTTAAAGAAGACATGAATATCTTTATCACAGATCTGAGAAACACTCAACAGATTAAATGCGAGTTCGGGTACATAATTGACTTTCTCCAACGTTAGAGAGCCATTGGAAACTTCTCCTTGACCGATCATCTTTACTCCTTTTTTGTCTCCAGCAAAAGCCACATAACCTCCATTGATAATCCGATAATTTGTCAACAAGTCTTTGAGCCCCGTCATATGCCTTGAGCATCCACTATCCACATGCCATACACTGTTTACAACCTTAGTGGATGACTCCTGCAACAATATAAAGAACAGGTTAACCGGGTGAGATGGGAACCCAAGTTTGAGTACCTTTGGTTTTAGGAGAGACATATTTCTTACAAAAGAAAGTATTAACTAATTTTGTTAATTTATTTCCAAAATAATTCCTATTAACATAACTATGATGTAGTGCAGGACAATTCTTAAGTATATGCTTATCTTGACCACACCTGAAACAATATGGTTTTAATCTAGGTCTGTTATGTAATGAGATAGGAATGTGATCAATGTGTATTTACTCATCACATTCAGACACATTTGAATCTATGTCATTGTATGTCTAATACATGCCACGAGGTCTGTATTTATTTGAACAAGAATGGTTATTTATAGAAGTAGAAGAACTATCATCTGAAGTACGACTAGTACTAGTACCACTTGCGCTAGCTTCAGATGAAGTTGATACCCTTTCATTTGATAAAGAAATATTCATTAGGGTAAAAGAAGGAATAGGATGAGAAAAGAATATGACAAAACAATTAGTTTTATGTTTCTCGTTATTCTTTGTTGTGAGATCAGGCGCACTATTAACATAACCAGAACTAATAACATCGTCACAATTTACAGAATTTGAAGATAAAATAGAAACATCGCGAGAACATGATGAGGCAATGTCTGTTACAGGTTCACTAGAAACAAAAGAAAATTTTAAATTAGATTTATGATCTAAAACATAATGATGAAAATCGGGTGTACTAAGACTAGTGCATCCAAGCCCACTAGTTGATCCATAGTCGTAGTCCTCACGAACATGCTTAATATTTAAACCTTCTAAACCTGCAGACATATTGTTAGCATCTGTGTTGATCAAAATGTTATAAGGATGAGGAACAGGCATAGGAGAATAACAGTATGTACTAGGGGGAGGATAAACATTAACATTTTCATATCCCAATCCCGTTTCAATCCTAGCCCCCCTTTGAGATTTACATAAATCATCATGTTTCATTCTTGATATAGTCCATTTATCTAACTTTGACTGAAGTTTGCTTGTTTCAAATTTAGCAAGAGCAACTCTTTCAGTCAAAGTAATAACCTCAACATTTCTTTCCAAAACAATTTGTTTTAAGTGGTCATTTTCCTTCAAAGCCTCGTTTAGTTTATCAAAATATTTAGATTCATTGATTTTAAGTTCTTCATTAATTCTTTTAAAATCTTTCTCATTATCAATTAATAAATGTTTAGCTTTATAAACCCCGAATAATCTGATTTTACATGCAGAAGAACACATGTCCTGAATTACCTCATACGGAAGTCCCATCACCACCTTTTCTACTGCTAAGGCTTTTTCACATTGGCACACCATAGCACTTGACTTGCTTTCCTCAACAGTGATAGTAGAATCATCCTTTTCTTTTCCTTGCTCAGTGGATGGACTTCCTTCCTTCTTCAGTCCTTCAAATTTACCTTCTTTCATCCTCTCATACTTCTTCCCTTTCTCTTTGACAGACAACTCAGCCTCATCTTTAAGTTCCTTGAATGGATCAAATTCATCCTCACAGTTTACCTTCCCCTTTGCTTTAACAATTTCAGCCACCAATGCGTGATTAATCTCAACTCTCGTCTTTATAACCTCAGCACTCCAATCAAAATTAGAAATAAAAGCAGTCACTTTTTTATGATTCATATCCTCCTTTTCTCTCTCAGTAGTTAATCGTGGAACTCCTGTATTACTGGAATCAATGACAATTTGTGATGGATATTAACGTTTAAATTGTCCAAGTTGTTTACAATTAAAACATCTCAGCTTGGACTTATCAAATCCTAGTTTGGAGTTAGAGCTTTGACCACCGAAGTTCTTTCTTCGAGTGCGCTCCATAAATCTTGGAGCTCTAAGTGTCAACATTGACATTTGCCATTGAATGTCAGTCTCTTCAAGATCATCAGGATCCACCTCCAACTCTCCTGCAACTAAGGCTTCATAGCTCTTAACAAACATACCAAAAAAGCCATTGTCACTAATGAAACTAAAGTTTCAACATTTGCCTTTGGAATAGCCTGATCTCTCCTAACACTACCATTACCTCTTGAATAATTATTAGTATTCACTCCTCCTTGAGTAGATGTCTACATATGAGAGCTTGCACCAGAAGACAGTAATGCAACATTTTGAGTGAAACCAGATGTATGCATCATGATCTGGTTAAATTCCTTTCTCTTCATGTCCAACTCAAAGGATTTAAGCTTATTGATGATGTCCATCAGCTTGTAATCAGCGAAACCTCTTACCTGCTTTAGCATTCGCACTTGAAGACTCCACTGAGGTGGGAGAGAATCTAGCAATCTATTTACTTGCTCACTGTTGGAAAGCAATTTGTGAGATCTGTGAGACTCTCGTTCTTGTATCCCACAAAGGAGTTGAATTCCTTCTCTACTTGAATGCTCTTATCCTTCACCAGCTTATCATTACCATCACAGAACTCACATAGAGATCAAAGAGGGACTTAGCATTTTTACGCTCAGCAAATCAGTTGTAGATGTTTGGTGCAAGGCAGAGAGTTAATGCTCCAAAAGCTTTCTGGTCATGATCGATCGGCTCTAGATCCTTCTCAATGAATGTAGACGAGTCCTTGTTTTGAGATACAACATCACCAACAGTGAAAGTTGGTATGTGAGAATCAGAAATGATAGATTCCCATTGATTGTGGTCAATGTAAAAGAAACAGGCTTTGAGACATCTCTTCCAATCCTCGAAATTATCCCGGTTAATGAGTCTTGAAGGTCTATTGGGAGCTACACTTTTAAGATTAGCCAGGGTGAGTGAGGTTAACTTTGATGTTGTAGTTTCGCTAGAAATGAAGTAGTATCGGCAAAAGAAGAGGTAGTTTCGCTGAAGAAAGGTAAGTTCGCAGACAATTTCACTGAGAAAACTAGTTTCGCTGAGTTGTCGTAGAATCACAGACAATTTCGACAGCAGTTTCGCTAGCCAAATGCCAAAAACAGCTTAGTTTCACCGACAAATTCTCATGAAACAAGCTTGAACTTTCATTCAATAATACTTTCAGCAGCAATTTCGCTTGTAAATCACTCACAAGCACTGTTGAACTTTCGTTCAACGAGACTAGTTTCACAAGACAACAAAAAAAACTTCAATGAAGATAAGACCAATAGTTCGCGGAAAGAACTTGTAGTTTCGCATAATGAACATGTAGTTTCGCTGAACGAAGCTAAAAAGCTTATTCAACATGAAATAAATCTGAAATCATCAACTACTAAATGGATTTGAGATCTGATGATTAACAGAGTTTCCCCAACCAATAACCAGCAAAATTCAATCTAATTCCATGTTAAATACACACGAATTTGATCTGAAATTATTGAAAACTTAATATTGAACAAAAACAACCAAACACTCAACAAATTATGAGCATTAAGGCTCTAATACCATATTGTTAGTCCATTTGATCGATTTGCACTACAAATGAGTTGTTGAATCGTTCAAAATCAAATACAAACAATAGACAAGAAGGATAATGAAGATTGAGAACAATAACAATTCAATCAAAGTAAGACAATGATGATCAATATACTCAATAATAACAAAACACAATGATATTTCTGTGAAATTACTGCTTATAAAGGTTACTTGCAACAAGGATAAAAGATTAGGGTTTTGCAAGATTGATCCATAATGAAAATGATCAAAACTATATATAGCAGTCTTAGTTTCGCAGATAGTTTCGCTGCCATTGAAATTGTTCTGCCGTATAGTTTCGCCCGGCAGAAACAACAGTTTCGCCGAGAGAACTAAACAACTGACTGTGAGCGAAACTATATTTTCGCTCAAAGTTTCGCTGGACTGCAAAACAAAATAAAGCTAACTACATACAATAGTAAGCTAACATAAGACCTATTACAAGGAAATATAAACAATATAATCTAAGGTGAGTCCAACCTATACATGATCTTCAAACTAGATTCCAAACCTTT
>BJCM01079966.1:0-10362 GCA_018326385.1 Flaveria bidentis
TATATATATATATATATTCTTCTTTGTGAAAATTTGATAGGACTTGTGGGGCCTTTTTGGTTCTTATATTTATTTTTGCCTTTGTATAACATTTCATTCTAAATAATCATATAAAAAAACGAAATAGGAAATTCTAAGTTTTTGGGTTCCAGCGTAACTATAGATTCGCTGGTAGTTTCGCTATGTGAAACAATAGATTCGCTTGTACTTTCGCTCATTTCAGAGGCATTTTGATTAAAATATTTACCAGGTGAAACTAGAGTTTCGCTGGCAGCGAAACTATGTGCTATATATTTTGTAATGTGAAATTGTTTGCTCATTTTCGCACTATCGTATCATTGTTTGTTTCAGAGAACTAAAACGGTTTCCCGAATGATATTCATTACCTTTGATATTTAAACATGTTGGATGATCATTTAAGTCATAGGTGTGTGTTTCGAACATGTGTATATAGTTTAATATAGGTTTCATCCACTTTAAATTGGCATATTTGATAGCGTCGGTTCAATACCTTCAAAGTTCTTGCTACGAAAGTATTAAAGCTTTCTACGAATTTTGAAGAAGGTTCACCAATGTTTAGCAAAACTGTAAGGTTATGCTATCTATGCGATCCAGATAGTTGCGCTAGCCAGAATTCAGTTTCGCCTTGCCGGAACTATTTCTTTGGCTAGGTGAAAATATAAGTGAACCTCTACCAAAGTTACACTTTCGCCTGCCGAAACAACTATTTCGGCCAGCAAAACTACACTTTTGTCCGGCAAAACTAATTGTGTTTTTCTTTAATTTTATTATTATTAATTGTTTTTCTTTATTATTTATCTTGTTATATCATTCTAACAAGTTTCACCTATTTTTTTAGATAAATGGCCAACCTAAAATTTGATGAGAGGAAGAACATTACACCCATTCTAGATGATAGGAATCCAGAGGTCACTCGATTTAGAGATTGTATACGTTGGCTCAAGAGCTATCCTATCACTTATGTGATCTCTCACTCCCCAACCATATACGATCTACATATCATGGACATTTCGAGATCAGCAGAGTATGACACTAGGGCTAATCCTCATACGATTGTAGCCATAGACCTGGAGAATAATATCTCCATCACTGTAGAAGTTATTGCTTGTGTGTTGAGGCTAGAAGAAGATTATGGAGAGAAGGTAGATTTATTTGATCAGGAGGTGTTTGAGGATTTTAGGAGCATAGGGTATGAGGGTCCTTCTTTTAGGATTAGGAAAGAAATCAAGAAATCTTTCCTGTCCAAAGAGTGGAGATATATAGCTCACGTCTTTATTATGTGCTTGGACTACAGAAAGGGAGGATAAGATGGGTTGAACCTAAATTGGGTAAAGGCTATGATTATTTTCTATAAAGGACAAAATGTCAATATAGCCAAGTTGATATTTGACTATATGGCTAAGAATGTGATGGCCCTAAAGAAAGACAAGTGGCAGCTTTACCCAGATTTATCCAGATGATGACAGAGGATCGGATCCCCAATGTACAATTTCATGGAGAGATTAAAAGGAGGCTGGTTCAGATGAATAGCAGGGTATTTGCTCATTACATAGCTATGAAACATGATTTTAATAGGAGGATTACTTATCTGTGGGAGAATATGTACCCAGTCGGAAGGTGGAACTACATTAGGAGGGTTATAGAAGCTGACAACAAGCATGCTAAAGAAACAAAGGATAAACAACTTAAGTTAGTAAAGAAAAGGAAAAGCTATGTCAAGGAGAATGATTATGATTTTAAAGAAGAATTAGATGAGGTGGAGGAGGCTTTGAGAGTTGAGAGGGAGAAAAGATCAAAGTAGAAGATGGATGAGGGTGATGCTGAAAGGATGATAGAGAGGACATCAAAGCTTAAGCACCAAGCCTTTACTAAGCCATATATGAAAGACAACATGGAAAATTTAGATGAGGATGTGATTATGAACCTTAACTCATTTATTGCTAATGAGTTAAATATGATAAAGACTAATTTGACAAATCACGAGTTGAGAGAAAAGAAGAAATATGAGATGCTAGCTTGTATGAGCAAGATGATGATAGATCAACTGGCATTGAGAAAGAGATTACTAAATGAGGACAATTAGCTTAAAGCTACAGCCGACCTGCCTAATCAGCTAACTCAATCTTAGTTATATGATCTTATAGATACTTCAAGGTACTTATTTCCGAATGTGGGTGCCTCATCTAAGGAAGGAGAGGGCAGTAGTGGTGTAGCATATGCAATTGCTGGAGGTTCTAGTGAGAAGGATGTTGGTGAGAGATAGACTGAGATAGGAAGGAAAGAGGTTGATGAAAATGTGAAGGAGGTGACTGAGGCAAGGTTCATAGATTTGGGGCTGAACATTGATAAAGATTTTGGTGGTGAGGAGATAGTGAGAGAACCAAGCATTGAGGGAGTTTAAAAGATAGTTGAGATGAATCTAATAGATGAAAAGGAGAGTGATAAGCAGCTGGTAGACTATGACTCTGAGTGAGAGTATTATAAGGTGGATGCGCAACCCTTGACTTATGTAGCCAAGAAGGGCTCTACTGAGGGAGATGTATTTGAACTGGAGAGAAAATAGTGGTTTATGAAGGAGAAGTAGCTAGAAGAGCTAACCTTACTATTCTAGAACATTCAGGGGTCGAGCAAGAAAGAGTCTGAGAATAAGATAATAAGCTGGAAATACAACTCAAGCCTGAAGATGTTTATGTTGAATAGGAGAGGAGGAAGGATTTCTTTCATTGCATAAAAGGAAGGCTTTCAATACTTTGCTAAAATGGGATCTCAAGAGAATGGTGGAGATTCCCTTGATAGACTCTCAGCTGAGTGAAAGAGCCAAATTGCTAGAAGAAGAGATTAAGAAGGGCCAAAACGATAATTTTGAGATGTTTGGGTATATGAAGGCTGAAAGGAAGAGTTCTAAGAATGACAAAGATTGGGAGACTGGTAAGGGTACGATTATGCTAAAGGTTAAGCCCACGAAGACTGTTAGTAGGGTGAGATTACCTGATTCTCTTCCCTAAAGGCTTCAAAGGTTTGAGAAGTAATTTTATGACAACAACACGGGGGAGGCGGTGATAAGAATAATGGATGGAGCTGAAATTAGACTATTTGATCCAATGGAAGTGTTTCATTATATGATGAGGATTTGTAGATTTTATGTGAGAATCATATCAAGGCCAGAGCTGGAGTTAAAACGAGGAAAGAGGCGAGCCTATTTATGGAGGTTGCCAACAAGGCTTGAGGAGTGAGAGCAAATGTTTGAGAGTTGGCTGACAAAACTCAACATGATGACAAGGTCAGGATGGACGTGCATGATCTTAAAAGACAATTCGATTGAGCAAGTGCACACGATGAAGAAGTTATTATAGTATGAGCTGAAGAAAAATATATATTTGAGGCTGGAGAAGAGACTGGAGCTGGTGGTGCTGATGAAGATGATCCACTTGGTGAGGTCCAACCTAAGGGGAGTATTAAAGATCAAGAATAGGTTGGACTCACCTTAGATTAGTGTTTATATTTTGTTTACGTTCAAATGTAATAGGACATATGTTAGATTAAATTTGTTTAATTTGTATTTCGTATTTTACTACCCAAAGAAACTATAGTAGGCCAGGATCACCTGGTGAAACTGTGTTTCGTCGCCAGGCAAAACTAGCAATGGGCCGGACAGTTTCTCTGGCAGCTGCCAGCAAAACTGTTAGTGAAATTAACTAGCCAATATATAGAAATGTTTCTGTCATTGTAGGTGAATCTTGCAAAAACCTATTGAAATCATATTGAGCCAATCTTCATTGATTATGTTAGCTTTGTTTTATTTATTATTGAAAACTTTTGCTTCTTCATCATCATGATATGTTTATATTGAATGCTTGTTAGTGATATTGAACCATTTGGTCAACCAATAGTACTATTCATCCAACTGTTTGGATGGTAATACCCTTTTCATCATAAAATGTATCAAGGGTTTGGTTCTTGAATTCAGTTCCTTGATCATATCTTATCATTTTGACCTTGTGATCACATTGATTCTCAATCTTTAAGATGAAATTTTTGAGAATATCAGGGGTCTTATCCTTAGTTCTAAGTAAGACGACCCAAGTGAATCTTGTAAAATCATTTATGATCACCAAACAATAAGAGTTCCTTCCTAGACTCATTACACTAGTGGGACCAAGGAGATCCATATGTAACAAGTGTAGGGGATTACTGATAGAGTTTCTTTCCTTTGGCATATGAGATACCTTGTGTTGTTTATCTTTTAGGCATGCAACACAGTGGTCATCACTTGTAAACTCTTTCTTTGGCATACAAGTTACCAAATCATTCTTAATTCGTTTATTCATCTTTTTAAAGTTTACATGGCACAATCTTTAATGCCATAGGATAGACTCATCACTATTTTCTTTAGATATAAAGCATGAAACTTATCCTATAGGGGATGTTTCCTGCAAATCCATCTTGTACATGTTACCTTTCCTAGGGGCTCTCAGCAGGATATGCTCATCAGAAATAACAACCTGAGCTTGAGACAATGCACCCATGCTTAGTAAAGAGCATGCTATGACACTGATTACAAAATTGAGATACACTCAAAAGTTTGTATCCAAACTCCTTGACAAAGTTTACCTTTTCAATGCTGAGCTTACCATTTGTGACATTGCTCCTTTTTCGAATGAAACAACATCTCCTCCAAAAGCAAATGGTCCTCCATCAATCTTTTCAAATTTCTGAAGTAATGACCTATTGTTTGTCATGTGCCTAGAACAACCATTATCAATGATCCATACATTTTTTTGTCTTGAGTTGTCCTTACATAAAAAAGATGGATAGTTATATTTGAAACCCAAGCTTTATTGGTTTTAGGCATATCAAATAAAGCTAAAGACAATGCAGCAGTAATAGATCCTATCATCATATTTTGAGGATCATTTGCTGATGTTGATGGAGAACTTTTAATCACTTGGTATTTCAATTTCTCATGCGGAAGTTTTGTTGACTTTGGAAGTTTTGATGACTGGACCTTCGGAAGATGTTGCTAACACTATTGCATGCTTTAGTTCTTCAGAAGTATTCCTTCTTCTGAGAACAAGTTTTATTCCAAATGCAATTTCCCACTTGTCTTCATCTTCATTTTGGAGCTTTCGAAAAGAAAATATTTTCCTTCTGAAGCTTGCTTCTTCTTGGAAATCTTAGAAGTCTCTTTCTTGGCTAGGTGGACAGTAGCTTTTGGATTGTGAGGACAATCTTTAGCAAGATGAGAGGTACTCCCACACATGACATAGTCCATTTTCTTCTTCCTAAGAGCATTCTTCTATGAAAAAGGTTGAAGTTGATCACTTTTCTTCTCCATCTTCATCTTTGTAGATGTTTTGGAAGTTCCTTTAGGGTGAGAACTACCTATGTAGTTGGATGGTTCAGGTTGCATAGGAGTGGTACACTATTGATCAGCCTTCTTCATGTTGTAGGGATAAGTTGGACATAAACTAGAACACATGGTACTAGAGTTTAAGCTAGTGTCATAAATCTTAACCACCACAAATCCTGTTGAGATAAAAACATGTTTCTGCTTAGAATCAAATGTGGCCTTGATCTCTTGAGCCTTCTTTGCCTTCCTCTTGCTCTTCCTGATCAAGTTCTTAATCATGGACTTCGTCATCACAACCTTCTTACTCTCCTCAGAAGTATAGTGGCCCTTCATAGAATCCTCTTCATCACTCTTACTAAAGGCATTCTTCACTATCTCTTCTTTATCCTCTTTAGTCAAGGGGTCTTTGAGGGGAAGCTCGTCTTCAAAAGTTCCATACCTAGGAGATCTTATACATAGCATTTTGTGTGGAGGAGATATCTTTTTAGATTTTGCATGCAAGGATGAGGATATTATGTTCTTGAAGCTCTCTTCTTCAAGAACACAATTTCCTGCCCTGGCTTTGCTTATCACAAGCTCAGCTTGGCATTCAGTCAACTTACTTATGAGATCTTTGATTTGTGTGCTGTAGGTAGTATGCTCATGTTTAAGAGTTTAAATGGTTTTCTTTAAATCCTCTATGTTTAGTTTATAATTATTTTCAGCTCTTATAAAATAAGATTTTAAGATATTTAAGGACTCAAGATCATATCTCATCTCTAAGTTGTAGGATCCGTATCTATTTACTTTAGCAATACATTCAGGTGTACAATGATGTTCCAATACCTTTGCTTCATCATGGTCAGGCATTAATGCTTGGTTTGAAGATGCATCTTCCACCTTAAAGCTCCAGTCAAAGCTTTATTCTTCAACAGCAACTGCAACTTGCTACTTTGACTTCTCATTTTGGATGGCTTTCTCAATTGTACTTGGACACCATTTGTCCTTGATGCATTGCACTCCCTTACAAAGTGACCTATTTGGTTACAAGTGTAACACTTAACTTTGCTTTTGTCTAGCCCAAACTTTCCACTGGTTGTATTGCTTGGAAACATTCTCCTTGTCCTCTTATAGAACTTCTTGGCTCTATGAGTGAGAAGAGTCATTTGCTGGATTATCTCCATGTACTCTAGGTCATCTGGATTGATACAGTCAAGAACTTTAAGGGTGAAAAGAAAGTTACTTGTGCTTTCATCAAAAGGCACAAATGCATGTGAAGACCTTGTCTCTTGGAATAGGCTCCCTTGAGTGTAGCTTTCTCCTGGTGTCTCTAGGAAGGTGATGAAAGGACCCCTTTGTGAGTTGACAGGGTAGAATATAAGATAATGTTGTGGAGCTATGCTATCCCATTCAACCACATGGAGGGCTAAACTCAGTTGATTGCTGAAGTTACTAGATGAACCTTGCATGTTCATCATCATTTGATATCCATTGAACATACCACAAAAATCTCTTAGAGTAAGAGTCTTAAGGTTCTCAGATCTCTTGATAACAACATAATAATATGTCTATTGTCTAGGAAGAGAGGACACAAACTTTCTTATAATGTCCATGTTATCAAGAGTCACTCCAACATCCATTAGAGTATCCATAATCGCAACATACCTGAAATATTGTTGAGTGCTGGTTTCACATGATTTAAAGGTGAAGTTCTCAAACTGCTGCTTTAGGAGATCTTTTTTTCTCCATGGCTTCAGTTGACCGCTCGTACATCAGCTTAAGTGCATCGCATAGCTGTTTAGTTGTTTTGCAATTCTTGAAGCCTCTGTATATGGAGTTTTGAAGAGTAGTTTGAAGGGTTGTCATGGCTTTTTAATCAATATCAACTTTCTTCCTGTCTTCATCAGAATAATCAGCCAAAACCTTTGGAATCATACCACCTCCAGCAACATCTAAAGATGTGCTTGGTATGTAAGGTCCTTAGACAACAGATTCCCATATTGTAGAGTCTTGTGACTTGATGAACCCTTCCATCCATTGGTACCAAGTATCAAAGTCTTCAGGAGTGATCAATGGGGATTTTGTCATGGTTCCATTTTCCATATCAACTTTAGAGATAGCTATCATTTAAGATGTTAAGTATTTTGTGTGTGTGACAGATCTTAACATGGTGAGATCTTACAATCAAGAGTCTAGAATGCACTAATACCAATTGCACGACCGTTTAGGAGGGTTATGGTCATTTACAACACAAGCTCACAATAAGGAGTTAACAAATCAAATAGGGAAATTGTAAAACACAAGGATGATGCTTAGAACAATATAAAATATGAGACAAAAGTAAGAACAAACAACAAAAGTAAATGGTTTTCAAGGATGTTGTATATTGCTCTCAAGTTCTTATACAAGTGTTGAACCATTTATTTAAAGTGACAAAGACCTGAGATACTTTATACTACATCCTCCAACTGACCATACTTTAAGGGTAGCTAGAAACATTTGAACTAGACAACAAAATCAAATGTAGAGTCGAAAGTCAAATTGCCTTCTGACTTGTGACTATGACATGCCATAGCTCACATCCTAATATATTACAATAGGATAAAAATACATAAAGTAGAAAGCAAAAACTCAAGACCTCCTTGTATAGTTTACCAAAAGCATGAACCTTCTTACCAACATATGTAAGTTAGTGAGTCAACAGAGTTGTTGCGGAAAGTGGTCCAACTTTATCGTAAAGTACATCAGATTGAGCATGTATTCAAAAGTCTTCGGAAGATAATTTGTGTTCATTACTTGGCATCAGAAGACTTTGTCTTTGAATCTTCAAAAGACTTCACTTTATGCTTCGGAAGATGTTGGTCTTGGCTTTGGAATATTTTACACTTAGAGTATTTTCTAGTGCATGGTGTAAAACTTTTGTAGCATCTCTAGTTCTGTACTTCACGACATGCATGCAAGAAGACTTTGGATGTTTTGGGTGCATCAACCTTTACATAAACCTTACAAGGAGCCTTAGCAACATGCGGAGCATCATGTATCAAGTCAATCTGGAACCGGATCTCATTGATCGGTGGCACACCTGGTAACTCTTCTAGGTACACATCCGGGAAATCACACATAACTGGTACGGTGGAAAATTGTGGTACTGACATGTCCACATCCTTCACGTAAACCAGGTAGGCGCTACATCTACGCTTTATGCACTTCCCCATTACCTCGATCACCGTAAATCATCACCGAACTCCCGTCGGGCACTGTTAGTTAGATTTTTTGTAACACACAATATTTGTTTCATAGGCTACTAGCTAGTCCATCCCAAAGACTACATCAAACCCGCCTAAGGTCATCATGAAAAGTCTAATAGGAAACATATGTCCTTCTAGTTCTACGTCATAGCCTTTTACCAAATCAGATATCCTGGCAGACTTAGCAATGGCAGTCTCTACATCAATGGGCTCATATATACTTCAACTTCTACTAGGCAAATCAGCACATAAAGCATCATAAATAAAACTCCTACTAGCACCAAAATCAAATAACATAGAAGCAAGAATTTAGTTTACTAGAAACGTACCTCACATGACATCAGGATACGTCCTAGCCTCGTCTTCGGTTATCGTAAAAGCTCTGGCGCTCACTCTCTACCCTTTGTTTCCGGTCATCTTCTTTGCTCCAATACTTTTAGCCCACGACTTTTTACAATCTCTGCTTAAATGGCCCTCTTCACCACAATTATAACACCTAATAGCTCCACACTCTCTCGCCATGTGACCGGGCTTTCTATACTTGAAGCAAACGTTAAATCCCCTCCTACATTCTCTCATATGCTCTCTTTCGCATTTACCACACTGCTTCGTCCCTGAACCTGGCGTAACTGTTGGTTCAAAACAATCTAATAACAATACACTTGAACGATTGAATCGTTCAATATCAAGAATAAACACAAACAATAAGAAATTGATGCCGAAGAAGAACCCAAAAGTATTCAAAATTAAAACAATCAAACTCCAATACTCACAATATAATAAACCTCAATAGTATTTCAGATCAATTCCAGCTTACAAAAGTCACTTGCAACAATATTCAGACGAATTAGGTTATTGCAAGGATGATTACAATAAAAGAACTCAAATCAATATATAGTATTTATAGTTTCGTTGTCAGTGAAACTATCTTGCAAAGCCACAGTTTCGCCCGGCTGAGAAACACAGTTTCGCCCGGCTGAGAAACACAGTTTCGCCGAGTGAAATTGTCAGCTAACTATGAGCGAAACTTCGCTCATAGTTTCGGTGGGCAGCAAAACAAAACTAATTAACAAACTTACAAAGGTAAACTAAAATTTAACCTATTACAATCAAATATAAACAAAATCAAATCTAATATGACTCCAACCTATTCTTGATCTTCAATACTACCCCTAGGTTGGATCTCACCATCTTGATCAGTCTTCATTTGTCTTTTAAGCTCTACTATCTTCCACTACCTCATTTCTTTCTTCATTAGCTCTTGTGGCATCATCCTCTAAAGCTTTAGCTAATGATTCTCCTTGGTTAGCTCATGCTGTTGTAGCTTCCTTGGCACGTGTACTTGCCTACTCAAATTGTCTCGTTATGTCCCGCACGCCCATTCTTATCTTATCTTCCCCCCGAACCTTCTAGGCCAGTTCCCTCACTTTAGCCCTAACTGTGACACCCTACACATATCCCACATCGGCCGTGGACAGGAGAGATTCCTGGTTCATAAGGAATGTCTGGTCTCTAACATCAACAACGCGTTTTGGGCGTATTGGCTGTGGATGAGAGGAGAACTCCACAGTTAAGCGTGCTCAGGTGGGAGCAATCCAGGGATGGGTGACCTCCCTGGGAAGTTTTCACCCGGGCAACCAAAAACCAAATCCGTGAGCTCCTCGTGGGCAAAGTGGACAATATTGTTGATGCGACGGGCCGGGTGTTACAGAATGGTATCAGAGCCACTCCTGTGTCGTTCGGGGTGTGGGACATACCTCACCA
>BJCM01079968.1:0-11591 GCA_018326385.1 Flaveria bidentis
AAACAAAACGATTTAAAATATTTGCTTAGAAAAGGTTTAGTGTTTTAGAAAATTTTATATTATATAAAAGTTTTGTTTTTTATTATTTAGAATTTAATTAAAAGATGTAATTTTTAACTTCCTTAATAAAATATATATATTTTAAAAATATAGTTTGAAATCAAAAAATCTACATAAAAGAGAGAATTATAACAATTAATAAAATTAAATTTTAATAAAAGAAAGAAACTTGTATTAGTATTTAAATTACTATAATACTATTTGAAGAAAAAATCAATATGTGAATATGTAGAAATTTGACAAGTGGCAAAAAGATGCTTTAAAGAATGACAAGTGACCAAAAATTTGTTTTATTAGTATTGATAGATTCAGAAAGTTATTTTTTCTAATGTTATACTTCTAAATTATTGTGAATATATTAAAATTATTTGTAATTAGAAACAATGGAATTGGATGTAAATGGAATTTTTCAAAAGTGCGAACTCAACATTTTCTTTTCCGTCCGATCATAGTTAGCTTTCACATTAACTATGAAATCATTGTATCAGTTTTTAACAATTATATTGTTTTAACCGATAATGTAGATTTCTTCCTGTGATATTTATGATTTCAACTTTTTTATTTGAATCTTCTCATCGAGTAATATTGGTCCAAAAAAAGTAGATACCATCTATGAAGTTCGAATATTCATTTGAATATTTGATAACACCCCCTACATACATATTTTCCATATACAATATTTATATGATGCAAACATCATTATACTTTTTTTTTCTAAATATATAATAAAAACTAAAACTTTTTAAATCATAATATTTTATTTTTTTAGAAAATTAAAGTTAAAATAGAAAAAAAGTTATACATTTGAATAGTTTATGTGTGAACTACCAAGGCGTATAAATTAAGGCTTAATACACATCTTCGAATCTAAATAAACTTATAAACATGTCTTTGCATTTTTAAACTAGCACCCGAAAATCCCTCACTCGACCATCTTATACTCTCAACGATCAACCGTCTTCACTCGACCATCTTATCCCTAATTTTATTAGACATGAGGTTTTCTATATAACTAAAATTTGTGTAAGGCGTCCTATCAAAATTAACAAATATTGTTAATAACTTTGATCAAATAAACATTAATATTATGTCGACACCCAAATGTTTGTCTTACATACATACATACAATATTTGTTTATAATCAGCTGGATGTCACATGGCAGTATGCAAACTTGGCCCACAAATAATGTATCAAAGCTCACACTTCCAACTTTAACTTTATACTTTTGATTAAACATTATATATTTTGATATTTAAGCACACAAGGTGTTTTAGGTAATGTGTATAATGCTTGAGGCAAATAAAGCCTAAACCCATTAACACACTATTCAATATCATAATAATTTTATCACATTTGTTTTTTCTTATAGCCTACGAGTATTAAACAAACAAAAGTGGTATATATTATAAACATATCTATATATTATTAGAGAATTAATATCTTATAAATCTTGAACAATAGTTAGCAATAGTAAAAAAAAAATTAAAATATTTCAACGAACCCATGCAACCTGGTATAAATAATTCAATGAAGCGAACCAACAAAAATCTTTTCTTTTTTTGATACACATACGAACACAAAAAAATTATGACATGATAAGAAATATTTTTCATAATTTGTTGTATAATAGATGGTTTTAGTGATTTTATTTAGTAGTTAGAGTAGATGTGTCAAAGAACAAATATGCAACTATAATGATCAATAAATTAATTTATTTTTTCAAACAATAACTATGTGTTATAGTGTAATGAGTGTGACAAAAAAAATAAAGCCACACAACGGTGGCTAGTGGGTGAGAGAGTTTATTCATGGTTTGTAGGTGTAAAGCCGGCTCAACGTTTTTCGGAGCCACAATCAACTAAAAAATGAGGCCATTTGAAAATCGCAATCTAAACAAAAGCAATTTAATTAAATTTCTTTGAACAATAACAACAATGAAAGAAAATTAAGTATAACAACTTAAGTTCTTAATAGTTGATTTATTTTAATAAAAAAAGGCTAGACGAAGTCGATCAAATCAATCAAAGAAGAAAGAACTTAGGAATGGTCGTTTGTTTTGTGAATTGTATAAGTATGTTTCTTCAATAACCTATTAAATCATCAAAAATTTCATTAGGACTCAACTATCAAGTGTTATTCCCGTTTCAAAGTTCCATTGAGCCATATAATCCAAAAACTCACTATAATATTTATTTTTATAAACGAGAGCCCTTATTTTTTAGGAGCCCCAAGCTCATTGCGTCACAACTTACTCTGTAAAACCGACCATGTGTAGGTGGTAGAGGACCATGCTTGTGACTATGGTCACGCCTCAAAGTCATGCCCTACTCATACCTAGGGGAGAT
Organism: Flaveria bidentis; assembly: GCA_018326385.1. Classification (NCBI taxonomy): domain Eukaryota; kingdom Viridiplantae; phylum Streptophyta; class Magnoliopsida; order Asterales; family Asteraceae; genus Flaveria; species Flaveria bidentis. The sequence goes on from BJCM01079968.1 coordinate 2,407, forward strand.
GTTCTGCTAGTGAGTGGTTGCCACATCAACCATGCTCACTTTCTCATGGGATTATAACACGTGTTCTTATACTTTTAACATTTATTTGATCACAACAATATATTTATTATTTTATTACATTTTTTTATTTTCTAATGATGTCGCTGATAAACTTTAGCAAGTGTTAGTAAATTCAAAAGGAAAGTTTCGTTTAATCGACTTAAATTTCATACAAAATGTTATGAGGTGTTTTAATGGCCGGGTAATTTTTAACACAACATTAATGTAACAGGAAATTATCAATACTATAGAATTAAATTATATAAAAAAAGTTGATATGAAGTCATTTTGATACGAATTTTGGATTAAAATTTGTAGTTTAAGAAGTAAAATTAGATAATAGACTATAAACGTAGATATTTATAATTTTATATTTATTTTCTAAATCAATTTTGTCATATCAGTCATTGTTTATTTAATTTCAACAATAAATATCATAATTCAACAATTTAATAAATACAATAAAACTTAGTAAATGACTTTAAATTGTAATAACTGATAGCTAAGTGTACTAGTTTTTTTTCTATTTGCACTAAACTAAGGTTTTTGACTTTTTACTTACCTTGTGAAATTGTATATGTATAAACCAATCTTTTATAAACCAAATGTTTATATGTGATATGAACTGGTCCAATGTGGAAAAATAGAAGAAAAACAAGTTTTGTCTATCTATTGAAATTTGGATACAATTAATTATTGTAAAAGATTAATATAATAGTTATTGATGAGCGTAAGTTCTACTATAAAAAAAGGTTACGGGTTTCGTAACTAATAATACTCATATCTAAAACAACATTAACATGAGTAACATGAATAACAACATTAACATAAATGGGATATTGATACTTATAGTTGTAAGTTATAATTTACAGAACTATGAATATTAGGAAGAAAAATGTGAAAACTTGTACACGTTTACGAGTAGGGTTGAATCCAGGAGTAATATGTAAATAGGAGCCTTATAAGGATGTTGTTTTCTTACAAGAAGAAATAAGTGGGGACCCTTAGGGTGCCTCACACCCCTAACTCACATGTGTGTGTGTCATGGACTCGTGAAGGATAATCACAAAGTGATGCTTTGATGATGCGTTTTGTACTTCACTTGTGTTTAGAAGTTCAGAAACAAGCCTAGAGGTTGGATTAGAAGTGAATCAAGAGGCTTTTTGAAGTCCAAAAGATTGAATCAGAAGTACTCATATTGAATCAAAAGTTCAGAAAACAAACCTAGAGGTTGGATTTACTGGCATACTTAAAAGCAATTTTAGGCATTTGATATGTGTAACAACAACTCAATTAGAAAATTGTTTAAACCAAATTCAAACCAACCATTAAAGCAATTAACTTAACGTTAAAGTCCTTTACTACAAGTTAGTTTTTTCGTTTATTGAAGTTAAATGATTTGACAGTGTTTTTTTTACAATTGTCTACAAAACTAATGTACTATATTATTTGAAGACAAATTGAAAAACACTAGAATTCACATACAATCCTCTCAAACATAATTTATTCCATCAATGTTTTGATATTTTGTTAATATCAACCACTCTTCTCCTTCTTTATCTTGTTCTTGCCTATTTGTTCAATTAAGTTGTAATCCTACACCACGATGTAATGTTTTCTTTAGTTTTCGTAACGTAATATAGTTAATTCTTGTTTTTTATATTATTTGACAAAAGATTCTTCTACATGCACCTCACACGCCCAACATAGAAATTTAACACCCTTTCTAACATCCACCGACAATGATGAAGCAAATGGCCTTGTCATTATTGGGGAGAGAAAGATCAACGTTTTATAATATGGTCGTAAGCAAAAAAGGATATAGAAATTGAGAATTGCAATTAGTGTGTCTCGTTAGGATTTAAGAGACAAAGGAGATTGCCTATGCGGGAGCGTCAAACAATAACAACAAAGACCAAAAGTGATACAACATCGAAATAATGAAAACAAAAACAATATTTACCAGCCGAACATCTAAACATGCCACAAAAAGGATTTCACATGTTAAAGTTTTTTATAATTTTTTATACCACACCATCTTTCCTTTATAGTAATTTATTTTAAAATACATAATCATATAACTTTATATATCAAAAACATAATTTGAAAGTCATGTATTAAAAAAAGGATCATTTAAACCCAAGTTTTACCTCTATCTTTATCCCATTATCAATGCCACAAAAACCTCAAAAGATCTTCAACTTGAGCAAGAAAACCACCATTTTTTCCCTAAAGATTTGATTTTGATTTGATATTCCCCAAGTTCATTGTTTTCCCCAAATTGGGATTGCCAAAATCACACTAAACAAACCCTACTTTTTACCTTCATTCTTCCAATCTGTCACCACATGTTAATGTATATATCCTCCATTGTCTCATTCAATTCTCCCATCTGTCACAAATATTCTCTCTTCATCTTCATAGATCCCTCTGTACATACCCAAAAACCCCCATTCTTTCACACATACATATATCATATATGCATATACCCACATAGAAAACAACTACAACAAGGCGATTTGTGTAAATTCAATCGCCTGCTGTTCAATCGGGCTCCGATTTGATACCCACATTGGTTGATTGCTGCAATGGCGCCACCGCATTGCGTTTTGGTCACCGGTGGTGCGGGTTACATTGGTAGTCATACGGTGTTGCAGCTGCTGTTGGGTGGTTATAAGACGGTGGTGATTGATAATCTTGATAATTCATCGCAAATTGCTGTCAATCGAGTTCAGGAGCTCGCTGGTGATCATGCTGCTAACCTAAGCTTTCATAAGGTGAAGTTTCTTGAACAATGGAGTTCAATTTGATCTTGTTGTTAATGAATTGTTAGGGTTTTTGAGAAGTTGAGGATCAAGTGTTTGATTTGGGGAATTGGGGTTTTGTTAGATGATTGTGGGAGTTTTTTGATTGTGCATTGTAGCTAATCTGTTGAATTCTGTTTTTAGCTGTTAGTTAGAGTTTCGTTTTTGTAAGTTTTTAGGTGATTGTGTGTTTGATTTGAGTAATTTGAAATTGGGTTTCCTGTTTTAGTACTTTTTATTAGGAGTCTATATGCATTTTTAGATAGTTGAATTGAGTTGTAATGTAGTTTATCTAGAAATTGATCTTTGAATTAAATGTGTAATTAGTAATTTTCATGTCAATTGTCAAGTGATGTGGACCTGCATGCTTCAATTTGGAAAATTGGTTGATGTTACAGTTTTTGGTTGGTAGGAGTTCTAATTTTGTTTGAAGCATATCCACACAATAAAAATGAGAAAAGGGAAGATTCTTTTGAACTTGCTTTTAAATTATGATTCTTGATCTACTTAATATGATCAATCGTTTCTGGAAAATGCAAAATTGACTCGAATAGGACCATTAATAACGGCCGATTTGTATTAGATTAAAGGTTTCATTCTATTGTATTTTTATTAGTGGATTTATGTTAAATGAGCAGTAAAGTCATTTGGGCATAATTTATCTATTTATGAGTAAACACTAAGGTTTATTTTAATTTTCTTTTGTATTTTTGATGCAGATTGACATTAGGGACAAGCCTGAATTAGAGAAGCTTTTTGCCTCCACAAAGTAAACATTTTTACTCATTGCTATATTTTGTTTCTATGTTTTTGTTATCGGTATAAAGACGCTTAAAATAAGTAAAATTGTGGATTAATTAAGATTGTTATGCAGATTTGATGCTGTGATACATTTTGCTGGATTGAAGGCCGTTGGTGAAAGTGTGCAGAAGCCATTGATGTATTATGATAACAATGTTGTCGGTACTTTAACTCTATTGGAAGTTATGGAAGCTCATGGATGCAAAAAGGCATAATATTTGTTTCATTTTGTAAATTGTGTGCTTATGAATAATACATAATATATATCAGTTGTTAATTTGGCATTTTTTTCCTTGGTTTTTAAACGTTTCAGATTGTATTTTCATCGTCCGCTACTGTTTATGGTTGGCCAAAGGAGGTACCGTGCACAGAAGATTTCCCCTTATCTGCAGCCAACCCATATGGCCGAACCAAGGTAGTAAACGTTTTAGATTGTTTTTAATATTCTTGAAATGAAATGGGCTAAAAATTAAAATAAGATTGTAGATGTGCTTAAATTCACAGGCCTTTTCACTGTAACAATACTTCATCCGTCCCAAAAGTTCCACTTCTTAGTTTTCATTGTTGGGTATCATCTTGGGTGAGGAAGCATGGACTTAAAACATTATTATATTAGGTATTATAATAAAGTGAATTAATTAATTTTATTAAATAGCTAGAAAAGCTACATATATTTTTATGTGAAATGGCTACCAATTGTTTGGCACAGAGGTTGATTGTTGGAAGATTTACAAATAAAATCAATCTAAAAACTTCAACAAACCAACTAACCACAGACACACTAAACTGTTGTCAATTTTTGTTCATTGTATATATCGACTCTTTAAATGACTAGAATTTGCCTAAACACTCGAAACATGTGATAATCTGATAGAACCCAAAAACTCAGCTTGATTAACTTCAAATAAAAAAGTATAGATAGAGTCCTGTTCGAGAAGGGTGATCTCCAATTACAAGGTTTAGAAAGCCTACTTTTGATAAACTAAACAAAGACAGCCACACACATCCTAAGAAGTAAACATAAATAGGAAGAATAGGGGCGATTAGGCTGCGGTTACACCCTAAACATTAGGCTGCAGTTACTCCCTAAACAATAGCTAACCATTCATCCACTAACCCTACTAGGCTGCTGCCCCTTTGACCCAGTACCAAGGCCCACCAACCCACCCAATTAGGATGTGGGTTTGTATCATAATCTGATTATTACAAATTCAAAACATAAGCGTGCCCTAACACTACTTTTTATAGCCCCTTTAAAATTATTCAATATAATAATATTTTTTTTCTTTAAATGTTTCTATAGAATCCTTTGCATCTCCTTAGTATGTACCTAATCATTTTAATCCATCCAGCTCATGATTGAGGATATTTTTCGTGATATATATGCTTCGGATTCTGAATGGAAAATGATTATGTTGCGATATTTCAACCCAGTGGGAGCACATCCAAGTGGATATATTGGTGAAGATCCACTTGGAACCCCAAATAATCTCATGCCATTCGTCCAGCAAGTAGCTGTTGGCAGGCTACCTGCTCTCAAAATATTTGGAACCGATTACTCAACCAAAGATGGAACAGGGGTATGTTTTTGCTGCCAATATTTTCTTTTTAATAATTACTTGATGTGGATATTATGTAATTTGTATATTTATATTGGTTTTGAACCGTTTTTCTTATAAATTTCAGGTACGTGATTACATTCATGTTGCAGATTTAGCTAATGGGCATATGGCTGCATTGAGAAAACTCTCGGATCCTGAAATAGGTATGCACCTCTTTTGTCATGTTTAAATTAAAATAGATTTTGGTTTATGCATATACTAAAGCAAGTACTAATGAATACAGTTTTGTTTAGTTAAATATATGTTTCTTCTTTCTTTTAAATTTTCAGAGATACCTTTAGAATTTTTAATTTTTAGGTTTTGTTTGGTTCAACTTACTTGATGTGAGGAGAAATGAAGATGAGATCCATAATAGTAAAGTGAGAAAAATAATGTAAATTGATTGTGTATTCGTGTGATATTTTAGGTTGTGAGGTCTACAACTTGGGAACTGGTCGAGGAACATCTGTTTTGGAGATGGTGGCAGCATTTGAAAAGGCTTCAGGAAAGGTATTGCCAAAGTTTAATCTATTACAAAAATGAAAATCAAACGATTTGCATTTTTCATTTCTACATCAAGGCAAACATACTTAACCTCTTTTCCATACATTCAATTGCCTCATTCTGATAGATCCAATTGCATTTTTCATTTAAAATCACTTTTTATTATATAGTTTATAATACACGAGTTACCTAAACTTACGCCCCTTGGATTTCTTGTCATAGAAAATTCCTCTGGTTATAGCTGGAAGAAGGCCTGGTGATGCTGAGGTCGTATATGCTTCAACCGCCAAAGCAGAGCGTGAGTTAAACTGGAAGTAAGTGTTTTTCTAGTCTTTCATCCTAGTCTTTACTATTTTCAGATAAACAAAAAATTGTTTTTTGTTCAATATCAAATATACATACGCAATTATAGAAATATCGACAACACAAAATTAACACTCAATTTTTTGTTAGGATCTTGAAGTGGACATATGTATTGGTTGGACAGGTTGGGTAACTGGTCAGTTAAGCATGAGTTAAAAATAGGCGGCTTGTGCCGAACGGACACCATCTTTTATTCATGCATTAACTATATTACGAGTAAAATAACTATATTAATAAGATATTGATCTGATTAAAAAAACCACTATCTATGTGTAACAAGCATTACCTTACATAAGATTTGATTATAATTGCAGGGCAGAGAATGGGATTGAGGAGATGTGCAGGGACCAATGGAACTGGGCCAGCAAGAACCCGTACGGCTATCAGAGCAAATAAACAGGTGCACCGATGGGTGGTGTTGTTGTGGAATGTTACAAATATGAAGTCAAAGTCAAAGTCAAAGTCGATTGTTTTAAATAGGGAATAGAATTATACAAGTGATGTTTACTACCTGATTTCTATAGTTGACACTTTTTGTCATCTTGATAGAAGGTTAGGTAGGCTAATGACCATAAGTTAAACAATAAACAAGTGATGATAGATAGTCAGTCATATTCTTTTCTTATTTGTCAATGAGTACCCTTTTACTTTTTACATATAGTTCAGTTTCTTGTACATCACATTTGACATTTGATGTTTGTGTAGCTATTCATGAGGCATATTACATATATAACAAGATTATCCATTTGAGACTTTGTACTATTTGTTTCTTTCCCTTTTTTGCCCTAGTCTTGTATGAAAGGTTTGATTATACATATGTGGATGTCCATGTGTATATGTATGTATATATATGTTTATGTATGTAGACATGTCAATTACATAAAATCAAGAATTGGAGAAGGAAAACTTCACTTGCTAGCTTTCTTTTTAGCTCCTTCTCACTAGTTTTAACTTGACATGTAGAATCACTTGATACCTTTTTAGAGTTTTTTTAACGAGAAACACACATACTTATAAAATCCATTTACTGTTTACTGTGTAAAACTTGAACCCATATCAATATGATAAGAATAAACATCTGATATATATAGTCCAAGAGGCCATATCAATTTGTAGAACTTGAACCCATATCAATATGATAAGAATAAACATCAGATATATATAGTCCAAGAGGCCATATCAATTTGTAGAACTTGAACCCATATCAATATGATAAGAATAAACATCAGATATATATAGTCCAAGAGGCCATATCAATTTGTAGAACTTGAACCCATATCAATATGATAAGAATAAACATCAGATATATATAGTCCAAGAGGCCATATCAATTTGTAGAACTTGAACCCATATCAATATGATAAGAATAAACATCAGATATATATAGTCCAAGAGGCCATATCAATTTGTAGAACTTGAACCCATATCAATATGATAAGAATAAACATCAGATATATATAGTCCAAGAGGCTATATCAATTTGTAGAACTTGAACCCATATCAATATGATAAGAATAAACATCAAATATATATAGTCCAAGAGGCCAATATCAATTTGTAGAACTTGAACCCATATCAATTTGATAAGAATAAACATCAGATATATATAGTCCAAGAGGCCATCGGCTCTTTAGCTAAGAATTGATGTTTTATAGTTTTTTGTTTAATTAGCTCAGATATGTGTATATCAGATGTCTATAGTTCAAGAGGCCATCACCTCTTTAGCTAAGCATTGATGTTTTAATTTTATTTAATTAGCTCAAATGTGTGTTTCACAATGTATACCCTATCTTTGTCACCTATATAATAGGACTCCAATGTATATCGACTGAATGTAACACGTTATTACCTGAAATTAAAACCAATACCAAACAAAAACATTAGTACCATCTACTTTTTTTTAATGTACTAACCATGTTAATTTCATTGTTAAGCCCCACCATAACACGGTAAAATTACAACTTAATATCAAATAACCAAATTAATATTAGTTTCATGCTAATTACATTAACACACACAATTATTGAATTACACAAATACAAATACTATGTTGTTTGGTAGCATGATCATGTTTTTTAATGATTCAAAACCTCTGAATGGTTAAAAGGTAACTCTAATACAAAATGTTTAAGATGTTAAATCTTAATGGTACCTCTTAATCATTCAACATTAATGTTATCTGTTAACTATTCATAAGTTATGAATTAAACCCTTAATGACTAGTAAAATGCTACCAAACTGTCCATTAACATCGAAAACCCAAAACAGAACCACCGTTAATAGCAACGGTGACTTTACATTCCACCTGATCCTCCACATAATGTGTAAAGAACTTCAAAACCCTGACCCGACCCGGCATCTCCATCCTCAAATCAACCTCCAAACTGGATCCGACCCGAAACCCGTTCAACCCCTCCGGTGAAACATCACCCACCGGAAAACCTTTAACGAAAAAAGTGGCGGCAATATACGCCGTACGGCGAGGTGCAATGTCGCCGGAGGGGACGAACAAGAACCCCATTTGGTCTCCAGCGTGAAGGAGGTGGAGATTGGTGTTGTAGTGGGTGAATTCGCCGTGGTTGGGGTTGTTGACGGCGATGTAGTGGGAGATGGTGAAGGTGACGGTGGCGTTGGTGGTGGTGGTGGTGGCGGAGAACGACGGGAGTTGGACGGCGGTGAGGGTGATGGTGGGGGGTGTGGGTTTGAGGAAGGTGAAGAAGATGATGAGGATGAGGGTTGTTGTGAAGGTTAAGAAGACGGTGGCGATGATGCATGAGGATAGAGTTGTACGGCCCGACGGTGGTGGTAGTGATGGTGGTGGTGGTAGTGATGGTGGTTGTGGTGGTGGTAGTGACGGTGGTTGTGGTGGTGGTGGGTTTTTCCGGCGACCCATGGTGGTGTTTGGTCATAGTGGTACCAATGCAACAAGTTGATATGTTTTTTACCTTCAAGTTTAAATACAAAGTCCGAGTACTTTAAACATACATTGAGTAAGAGAGATCGACACTTGATTATATTTAGAATTGAATGGAAAAAATAATATTGTCTTTAACAATCAGTATATAAATTATAT
>BJCM01079986.1:0-11750 GCA_018326385.1 Flaveria bidentis
CCCACCACCACACAGTTACCGCCACCCCCACCACTATAGTTACCACCACCACTACAGTTACCATCATCCCCCACCATTACAGTTACCGACACCACCACCAACTCGATCTACAAGCCCTAAAATAAAAAACCCCCAACTTGAGTTTTAGGGTTTTGAAGCTTTGGGGTTGAAAGACAATGACGATATGAGAGATACGATGGGCAGCTGCGAAGGTGGGCGGCGGCGATTGTTGGCAGCGGTGATGGTGGCCGGCGGCGGTCGTCGGCATCGACGATGGTAAAAGGCGGCGGTGGTGGATTTATTGGGTTTGTGGTCTGAAATGGGAAGAAGAAGAAGATGGGTGTTGGTTGGGGTAGAAATTTTATTTTATATTTTACCTAATTACACAAATAGTCCCTTGATTAAAAAAGAAAGATAGAGTTACAAAAATAGTCCTTAAAGGGTATTTTAGTCATTTTAACCAAATTTAACAGAATAACTAATGTTTGTTAGTCTTAATACTCTAACTCGTTACAAAATTGAAAACACAATACCTTAACATGTTACAAAAAACCCTTAGTACCCAAACCTGTTACTTTGAATAAACCATAGGGACTATTCATGTAATTAACTTTTATTATTATTAATATTATTATTATTATATTATTATTATTATTATTATAATTGTTGTTATTACTTTCATGTTACTTAGTTTTTTTTAATAATAAATATTACTTTTAAACCTACATCATTTGTTCGTAATATATTTAACTTGTTTAAACCTTTAACCATTTGAGAGACACAACATTCGACTATATACTTTTGGTTTTCATGTTACTTGCAGCACTCCACCAACCTGTTATAGTAACGTGCATTTAGTTTGGCTTTTATAGATTAAGGTTTTTTAGAAAACTTTTTCAGATACGATTTTATTAGACTTACAGTAATATATTTATAACTGATTATCCATTTTTAAGGATGTGTATAATGTACATCAACAGTATATTAATGCTTCACCTAATGATTTTCTAAGCAACCCATCAATGATTCATTCATTATTTTATTTTTCACTTTATAATCCTTTTACGTTCATTTTTATATGATATAAATTATTCAATATTATACACTTTTCAACCACATTAAAGTGCACCTATTAATTTGACATGGATACGTAAAATATAATTATATGTTTCAAATTCTTTAATGTAATCGCAATAAAAAACTATTATCCAAATCTATTATATCGTAATATGATTATTATTACATTTATTATTTCTTAACTAAATAATATTTTCATAGTACACTTGAAACAAAAATATATTCATTAGTTATTATACTACAACTCATTTAGTATGTTTGGACTTCATTCGTCATGTCACGTGTAACATCCCTATTAGTTTGTTTAACTTTTTCTCTCTTCCTAATTCTTTTAGTCTTTAAGCATTTGAACTTTAGGTAATAACATCAAAGTGGGAAGTGGTGGGTTGGCTAGACGTGTGGCTTTTTGGGTATTATTATTGTTATAGCTATGTAAATATTTAGTAGTTACATTCTTAAGTATTTAAATAAAATAGTAGTTAATAACGTTTTAATTAAAAGAAAATTTATTAAATATTGGAAAATTAAGAATTATTGTATATAACATTTGTACCTAATTTTTAAAAATTATAATATGTGTCTTAAATTTTGAGTAAAGTCACAAGTGTATCATTATCAAATGCTTGATATAATAGTATAGATAATATAAATATAGATTATTATCATCATCATTATTATATAAGTATTTAGTAATTATATAGTTAATTATTCAAATAAGATAATACTTATTTAAATTTTTTATAGTAATTACTATTATTATTATTATTATTATACTTATATATAGTTAGCTACTCAAATAAGATAATACTTATTAATAAATTTAAATTTAAATTTAAAGTATTATAAATAATATAATATATAATGTAGTGAATTTAATAATCTCATATTATTAAATAATGTATTAATAATACACATTAAATTAATATATTAATTAAAAGAAGTTTATTAAATGAGAGAAAAGTTAAAAATAATTGAATAAAATGGAGTTTTTTTACCAAAATAGTGTAGGTGGAAATTTTATTTACCAAAATGATATAATTTGAAAAGTATTTACCAAAATGGTGTTTTTTTTTAATTTTTTTTGTTTCTCTCTCATATTCTCATTGGATATTTTCAAATTTTTTTTAATGATTTTTAAAATTTATAGGAATGTTCTTTAAATATAGCTTTTATTTAGTAGTGTAGATTTTTTTAATCTTTTGATGTATCTATCATAATTAATTTATAGTTAATATATAAATTATCTTATTTATTTTTCATGTTTATTTATTAATTTTTTAATACTAGCGTTAATTTATATTATTGAAAAAATATATTTGCTTATGCATTGTCACAGTGAAAATCTCATTTTTAATTTAATGCAATATACTTTGATATATCAAACATATAATTAACATAAGGTGTAATATATTAGAGTTTACACTAACATATATAATAATATATAAAAATGTAAACTAACATAAAATTTAATAAAAATTTGTAACATCTTTATGCACCCTTAAGTAATTCGAATATTACATTGACATAAACTTTTATTATTAATAAAAATTGTTGGTTCTTAATTAAGTTTATAAAATCCTTTAAAATACTTCTCAGTTATTTAAAATATACAAGTGTATCTAGATATTTAACTTTCTTATTGTTCTTTTATAAAATAATTCTTTTATCAATTTTTATAATTTCTAACGAGATCTTCCATTAAACAATACGAAGAGCATAGTTTGAAATTAAAACAAGAATCACAAATATAATTTGTTTTGTAAAATGAGGGGTAACCGAAAGATTAAGGTTAAACATTTAAAAGCAGTTAAAGAATTTTAAAAAAATATGTTTTTAAAACCACAATTAAAGAAATCAAAACTTTTTTAATCTAAGACCACAATTAATTTATTTAATAAAGTGTTTAAATTATATATATTGAATGAAACTTTTTTTTCAGAAAGCTAAAATGGTTTTAATTAAAAAACATTTAAAAATTATTTTACAAAATATCCAATGAGAATGGGAGAGAGAAACAAAAAAATTTAAAAACACACTATTTTAGTAAATACTTTTTTAACTACAACAATTTGGTAAATAAAATTTCAACTTACATCTTTATGGGAAAAAACTCGAAATATTTGTATCAAATGCTTAAGAAGTTGTATTAAATCTTTAAAATTTTTAAAAATTGTTTTACAAGATTATATTTGTGTACTAAAGTTTTGTTTTATACAACATCATAGATAATAGATAATTAAAACGTGTTGAAGTCATGGTAAGTAGGTAACACCTCCGGTACGACGTCGTTGGGGAACATATCCCCTAAAGATCCGCAAAACAGATGAGTCCCTAGGATTCCGCCGCCTCTGGTCGCATTTATGATTTATTTCGAATCGTCTTCACCCACGTTTCTGTTGCGGCTCTCACAACAACTAAAAACATACATCTTATCTCTCTTTTTATTCTCTTCATCTTCATCTTCTTATTCTTATTGAATGCTGCTGCTTCTATTCTTCCAACACCTCTGCTGCCCAATCGTTGGTGAGTTTTCTTGCTTCATACCCTCATTATTTATCGGGTCAGATGTGAGATTCGATGTTTAGTTTCATGTGGGTTTCGTGAAAAGATTCGATCTTTATCGATTTACCAAGTGTATTGTGGTTTTTGGGTGGGTTTTCTTGTTTACATTACTGAATTGTTTGGGAAGAACAGGTTTAAAAGTTGCATTGTGAAGTGGAATCTATGATTTGATTAGGGATTTTCATGGGGGTTTCGTGAAAAGAAATGATCTTTTGCAATTTATCGATTTACAAAGTTTGTTATGGTTTTTTGGGTGAGTTTTCTTGATTACATTACTGAATTGTTTGGGAAGAACATGTTTAAAAGTTACATTGTGAAGTGAAATCTATGATTTGATTGGGGATTTTCATAAGGGTTTTGTAAAAAGAAACGATCTTTCGCAATTTGTAGTTTTACCATGTTTATTATGTCTTGAATTCGGAATTGAAATCGGGTTTTGGATGATATATTTTTGTTCAGTACTGAATTTTTTGGGAAGAACATGCATAAGAGTTGCATTGTGAAGTGGAATCTGTGATTTAATTGGGGACTTTCATGTGGGTGTTGAGCGATCTTTTGCGTTTTGTTGAAATTTGTTGAGGTTTCGTCACTTCAAATGCAGAATTGAATGAAGTTGAAGTGAGTTTTCATGTTTCTAATCAAAATTGATTGAGGGTTTTTGTCGTAAATACAGATTATGTGTTGCATTATGAGTCAAGTCTGTGATTTTAGGTGAAATTTATGTTGGTGTTACTAAAAACATGATAGCAATTAAGGGAAATAAAGCTCATGGTGCACAGGGAATTTTCATGAAATTCTCTCTTAACATCTACCAAAATGGTAAACACATGCTCAAAGTAAGTACTTACAGAACACCATATGGGCTATTGTTGGAAGGACGATATATTAATTATATTTTTATTTTAGCTAATTAAAGCCACAAGCATCAAGAAACAGTCTTTTGCATTTGTGTCAATTTGTTAAGCTTCTGTCAATTCACATGCAAAATCAAATGATTTTGTAGTGAGTTTTTTTTTCAGTTTAAACCCAGATAATACCCAGTATTATCAAGTCAAATCTGTGTTTTACTGTGAAAATTCATGTGGTGCTGTTAAAAGTAACAATTTTTTTTGCATTTATGGATTTTCTGATTCAAAATGATTGTGAGGGCTCTTTGATTATATGTTGCATGCTTGCTTTAACAAGTCAAATCTTTGATTTGTTATGAAGTTTCATGTCAAAAAAGAAAAAATCTATTGCATTTTTGGGTTTGTTAGGTTATCAGATATTCAAACCAGAATCTGATTACACTTATTCACACATTGACTTATTGATATGGTAGCATTTAATTATTCGGTAGTTGTTAGCTGATAACAATTCTGGCTAATTACGACATCTTATTGTTTGTATAGCAGGATTAGTGATTGGTTTATGTGTATAAACCTATTATTTTGAAGAATGGGGATTGATACAATGAAAGAATCATCATGGTTCACTTATCTTAGGTGGCCCTCACGCAAAACTGTGATCGTAGACTCTGAAAAACCTGTTATCGGAATAATGTCATTTGAAGTCGCGAGATTGATGACAAAGTTAGCTAATTTATGGCAGGTTTTAAGTGATAAACAAATGTCAAGACTACAAGAAGAACTTACTAATTCACTTGGCACTCGTTATCTTGTTTCAGATGATCAAGATTATCTCATGGGGCTTGCGTTAATTGAGGTCGCTGACAACATAAGATGTGTTGCAAAGGCAGTTTCTAGGCTCGGGAAAAGGTGCACTGATCCGGTTTATCATAATCTTGATCGTATTTTTGATAATCCTATTGAGATTGATGTTAACTGGCGTGGGTGGGAGTACAAGTTGAAGAAAATGGAGAAACGGGTTAAGAAAATGAAGAGATTTGCTGCTGTTACGCTACAGTTATGTGAAGAACTGGAAGTATTATCCGAGCTTGAGAACAGTTTAATAAGATTGCAAGATAATAACTTGGATCAGATGAAAGTAAATGAATATGAGAAGAAAGTTGCGTGGCAGCGTGAAGAGGTTAATGGTTTGCGTGAAATGTCTACTTGGGTTCGATCTTATGATTACATTGTCAGATTACTTCTAAGATCACTTTTTACGATAGTCGAGCGAGTGAAGGACGTTTTTGGAATTTCAACCCAAATTGGATCTCCTGGAGTAGACGATATTCATGATGGACGATGTTTGGTGCGCAGTAATTCCATTTCTGCCCTTTCGGATCATCCTTCTAAAAACTCTATTCTACGATCGTTATCGAATATTGGATACAAACAAAGAAAGAATCTTCAGAGTTACTATTCTTCAAATGTCTTTTGTGGCACTCAAACACCAGTGACATCAAGAAGTGTGGTTCAAGTTGGACTTTTGAAAGGATGCATGACCTCTGATCTTGACTCTCCAAAAGTCAACGGTACATTTCAAAATCCTGTTAACAAATTATTCTTCACACATACAGGATTGTCAAATGGTCAAAATCACCCAAAACCGACACTTGGTGATGCTGCTTTAGCTCTTCATTATGCAAATGTGATCATATATATGGAGAGATTAGCTATATCGCCTCACTTCATTAGTCCCGAATCACGTGAAGACTTATATCATATGCTAACCACAAGAATCAAGGATTCACTTAGAGAAAAACTTAAACTTTCCTCTAAGAACGACTATAATCGCGATCTTGCATCCGATTGGAGTTCATCAATACAAAAAACACTCGATTGGTTGGTACCGCTTGCTCAAAACATGATCAAGTGGCATTCTGAGAGGAACTTCGAGAAGCAATGTGCGGGTGCAGGAGGAACTGTGCTTCTGGTGAATACTTTGCATTATGCAGATCAAGAAAAGAGTGAAGAAGCAATAACAGATCTTGTTTTGGGTCTTCATTATATTTCAAGATTTGGTAGAGAAATTAACAGTAAAGCTTTTATGGGATCTTCATGTGATACAGATTCTGATGATTTTTTGTTTCATAATCACATTGTATGACTGGTTTCGCGTGTGACATCTTGACAAAATTGGCGTTCGATCATCGAGGTATTTATGACCAAAACATGTGGTTACTTAACTCTGATAACATTGTTTTCTTTTTAGGTGTATAAATGTCTGTGTAAATAACATGTCATGCATGTGTTTGGATTTGTTACCGGTTAAATTGTCATCGACCATTTCAGTGCAACGGCTTGTAATCGAGACAATATGCATAGGTTTTTCATGTCAAACTTAGCCTTTGTGGCTCTAAAATGATATTCTGATGGTAAGACTGTACACTATCAAACCAAAAGGTTGAAGAGTGATTGTATGGTGATTTTATAACTAGAGATAGTATGTGTGTCGCCGAATAAAAAAACTTTATCTTTGTTTATGCCAAATTAATTTTCCCACCAACTCATGTTTTGTCTAATAATATTTTTTTTTATAATTTGACAAAAAGTTTATTCAATGTGTTTATATGGTTTTGATAACATAAATTATAACAACATTCTACACATTATGTAGCCTAACAATCATCCTAGTTGCAGGCTTAACATGGTCTGGCCCTTATCGATCGGCCAAGCTTGACCTGAACTGGACCGACTGACCAAACTCTTTTGTTATTTGGTCTGGGTTTAAGATTGTTAAGTTTTTGGCTGGTGTGGTCACTCTCAACTTAATGCTTAGCTCTATGCGAAAAAGGTATCTCAACTCGGTTTTTTAACTTTTGATATATTTGTGAAAAATTATAAACTAATAATTTGTTACCGTTTAGACCGGCTAAGATGTGATGAAATGGCATTTTAACACAAAAGGATTATACCATCTTATAGTGTAACTTTTTCATTTATTTATTTATTTTGCATATTTCAGCATTATTACACGCTTGAGATGCTATTTGTTCAAATTTTGATCGGTTTAAAATATAACAGGTTACTTGCAATGATTTTTTTATTGATCACAAGTGTACGAATCATAATATACCATAATTAGGTGTATTTTTATAAGTTTAAAACATTTGAGCTATAAAATTAATTTAAGGTGTATTTTTGTAAAAGAAAAAGGTATACTAATTTTGTATAATTGACGTGATTAATGCATTATATCCCTTCTTATCTTTCCTTCAACCTTTTTATTTTCGTGTAAACTTTTGTCATCACAAAAGTTCCATTAATTTTACTTTTTTAGCTTTAGGTATCCAATGTTTGCCAGAGAAACTTTTCGAGGAAAAGAATATGTTTTTTAAATAAGAAATTAACTTATTATCATAACTATTTAAATGAAATTAGAGTCTAACTTTCTAAATTACATTAAAAATTAAAAAAATGTTAGAGTTTGACATTTTTTTAAACAAACACTTAAAAATAAAAAAATAATGAAGTAAATTTGAAAGATAACCTATTTAAATAATGATTAAAAACACAAATTAGTTTACCGATGGATTGTTTGAGTTGATTGTGCAATAGTAAAAGTCAAAAACTCTATGAAAAATTCAAGGTTTAAGTTCAGGTATGAAGTAGTTTAGAAGTTTGTATAGTATAGAAGTTTGTCGTTTCAGAAAAAAATAGCTTATTAGAGGCTAAGAATCCATATTAAGAGGATCCAAAACGGTCATTTATCGATTAACTCAACTTCATGAAAACAACTTTTAACATAAACGCAATGCAAATGATCAACGCTAATTTTCAAATAAATGCACATGCAGTGCGCACCCTTCCTATAGAAAAACAAATTTCTCACCAACATCAAATCCATTGGTTGTTAGTAATTTTCATTTTTATTCTAGCCTCATCTGGCCCGACTCATA
Organism: Flaveria bidentis; assembly: GCA_018326385.1. Classification (NCBI taxonomy): domain Eukaryota; kingdom Viridiplantae; phylum Streptophyta; class Magnoliopsida; order Asterales; family Asteraceae; genus Flaveria; species Flaveria bidentis. The sequence continues at coordinate 8,426 of BJCM01079986.1, forward strand.
CGGACCGCCCATGCGCCAAAGCTTAACCTGATCTAGACCCACCCGCCGAACACATTTCATGTCTGGTCCCTATTTGAGAGTTTAATTTTTTGGTTTCCGGTGCGGTCTGGTTTCAACTCAATGCTTAGTCCTATACGGAAAAGTCTATCAACCTAGTTTTAGTATATTTGTAAAAATATATATAAGATAATGATTTGTTACTACTTACTATGTTTAAAATGTGATGACATAACATTTAACACATAAAGATTATACCATTTTATGCCTTCAAGTATACATCAACGCCCCCAGGGTGGCATTGTACAAAAAGGGTTTCGGGCTGGACAGACAAGTTTAAAATATAAAAAATCAAACTTAAATAATCTCAAATCTGAGCTTGTTCCTGTGAAGCTATATAAAGATGAGTTTAGGCCCGAGCTTCATATACCATTTTCTACTAATTTCAGGAGTATTAATTTGAAATCGCTCATGAGCCGAGCTTGAGTTTAGAAACGAAGATTGAAAACTTATGAGAGTAAAACCTTATGCCATATTAAATATAAAAATATTTGATTTTGCGGTGTGTTCTTAAAGAAATAGTAACATATAAAAAAGTTTATATTTTTATAGTATATTTTTTTACAAAATAATAACATATAAAAAGTTATAGATATTTTAGCAAGAGGAAAAGTCATACACGTCTTGCATGTACATGTAGATTTCCTTTCTTTTTCTAAACATGTATTATACCATTTTCTCATTCGCAACGTGTTGCATTCTAATACCTTATTTTCTCAAAGATTTTCTTCTGTCTATTATAATTTATATCTATATCCTTTTTCCGTATAATATTATTAGATAAAATTTAATAAAACTAGAAAATGTAATATCAATTATCTTTTAACAAAAACCGTTCAAAGCTTATCTCTAAAACCAAAACCACCAAACTGTTTTGTGAAGTTGAATCTATCATCTTCATCGTCATCTTAGTTATAGTCTTAAGGTTCGTAATTTTAATTTCCTATTTCTTCCCGTTTGCAATCATCTTTACGTTTTCTAGATTTAAAAACCATTTATCAGGCTTCAGGTTATCGATCATTTGCAAACTCAATATATACTTTGATAGACATATAGACATCTATCATCATGCTTTCATCTTCTAATGACACATCCTCCATGTCCTTTGATGAATATATTGATCACTTGTCTGTCCCATTTGAAGATATACAATCAGAAATCAACAACTTTGGTGATGAAAATTTACTTAAAGAAGGTACCTCTTTTAAGGTCTACAAAGGACAGGTTTTGGAATCAGGCGAGTTGATCAATATTGTCGCGCGAAAATGTATGCAACCAAATATTGTGCTCAACGAGCTTACGATAGTAAAAAATCTCAAGCACTTTAATATATCTTCTCCTTTTAAGTTTACTCACAAAGAAAATAAGGAGGTAGTTGTTATAAACAAGCATGAGGCGAATGAAAGTCTCGAGAAACATTTAGGTGGCTCGAGCCTCACTTGGACGCAAAGATTGCATATATGTGTTGGGGTTGCAAAGGCATTAAAATACCTTCATTATGATGTAGAAGACACTCATCACGTCATACATGGGAACATTAAGAGCTCTAAAATTTTACTAGATCGCAATTGGAAACCCAAGTTACATGGTTTTGCGTTTGCTGTTAGAGCTAAAAAGCATCGGCTACACCTTACTAGTAAATATAATGGCTCGTTACAGTATATGGATCCAGCGTATGAAAACACTAGAGGTTTGACTCATAAGTCCGACGTGTTTTCTTTTGGTGTCTTGTTGTTTGAAGTTATGTTTGGGAAAGAAGCGTCTATTTCAAACAATGATAATTGGTATTTTGCGCGATTGGCCAGATCACATTATGAAGATAGAAAATTAGATGATTTAATAGATCCTTGCCTTCGACGACAAATAAACTTGGAATCATTTAACGTCTTCGCTGAAACAGCGTATTGTTGCTTAAAGGAGAAGCGATCTCAACGCCCAAATATGAATCAAATTCTCTCAAGACTTGAGGGAGCGTTACAACTTCAACAAAAACATGTAATACCGTCAATCTTTTGACTACTTCTTTCTACCTTACATCGCTTTTTTGGGTCATAATTCATATATTTCTCTTATAGGCTTTTGTGATGAATGACCTGAGATGCTTCTTGTTTACGAGTATGCTTCTAAGGACCTGACACATTTTCAAAAATCGCGTATCAATGTTTGGCAAAAACTCAATCCGAGCGTCCAACAATGGAAGTTATCATTGAAGAACTTGAGAAAGCATTAAACTTTCAAGTAAGTAACTATTTTCAATAAGTAATTTTCTTTTATCTTCGTAGTACTCTTGATCTTTAGCAGTGAATATTCCATCAATTAATTTACATATGTTAAAGTTTATAACTTCACATTAGCTTGTCAAACCTAAAGTAGATATCATTGTATATGCTACAAACTTTATATAAAATTCACCAGCAAAAAATTTGAATGAACCAGTGATTGATAGTGTGTATCAAAGATACTAATCCAATGTATTTTTGGTTGAAACTTTTTTACATTACACATGCTTTAAGTGTCATGACACTTGGAAGTGGAATTGATTTACAGAAAAATTGCAAGGACAACCTTTATATATCACTTAAAGCTATAAAATTGGCCACACAAAACTTCAATGATTGCAATTGCATTGGAGGAGGAAGATTTTGGAAGCTTTATGAAGGAGAACTTGCACATGATGATGGACGTACCACCGTTTTGGTGAAGCGATGGGATGCCACCTCACTTCAAGGACATATTCAGTTTTTAACAGAGCATCAAGTTCTTCTAAAGTATAAGCACAAGAACATCATTGGTCTTGTAGGTTATTGTAATGAAACGAATGAAAAAATCATTGTTTATGAGTATGCGTCTAAAGGAAGACTTGATAAACATTTGGGTGATCCTAGTCTTACATGAACGAAACGCCTCAAGATATGCATCGATGTTGCAATTGGATTGAAGTTCCTTCATACAGGTGGTGGAGAGCACGAGGATTCTGATCGCAGTCGAAGATACAATCAAATAAAACCTAAATACCTTTAGTAAAGGGTAAATAGGGTATCGAATCCAAGGAGCGTGTGGAAGATCAATTGTTAACTAACTTAAACTAAGCAATAAAATAAAACCGATATTGTGGGTGTTTTAAATGACTTACTTAACAAAAAGCGAAGTTGAAATTAAATTGATTAACAATAATAAGAAAGAAGCAACCAACCCTAGTCTTTGGATTCAATATGATTTGAAAACTACTTGCTTTAACTATCTAATAAGTTGTTTAACAATTTGGAAC
>BJCM01080012.1:0-10173 GCA_018326385.1 Flaveria bidentis
AGAAAATTTTTAAAAAGCAATACATTATTAAAAAGTACTCTTAAAAACACAAAAAAAAGTTTAAAATGATACCGATGTTTATTATTTTAAGTCTTTATGTATACGTAATTTCAATAATATCATATATCAAGATATTGTTTTATAATTTCTAAAATTTTCATTACTAACTATTTAATATTTATTTATGAAACCCTGGATTACACGAGATACTAACCTAGTTGATTATAAATAAAATTTTAAATTTAAAAATTCATAAATTTATAGAAGATTGTATTTTAATTCATTATTTAATAGGAAAAAAACAAGAAAATAACGATGATGAGTCATGAGAAAGTCACGTGTGTCTCGTCATTAGTTGGGGAATAAGACGGAAAAAATATGATTAGAAAATACCAGAGAGTGACACGTGTCTCATCAATCGTATATATTATAAATTATGGATTGTTGATCTTGAAGGTTGTAAGTGTTGTTAGTTATATTTCATATTTTTTTAATTTTCATAATTTTTTGTCTTTAAGTTGATTATTTTCTTCCTTGACATATATTTTTAGTGATTTATTCGTTTTTGTTTTGTCAAGTAATGTTGGGATTTTAATATCATTTTACTATAGGAAGATTTACTTTAGACGAATGGATAACTCTTACTAAATATCAACACAAGTTAGGTGGTGGAGTACATGCCATTGGTCATACTATTTCACCAAATAGTTAATATTCCTAAACTCATTATAGTTACCAATATCATTCATGGCTACTTACAACCGTTATACAAGCAATCATTGAATCGACTGCCATGCTTCCCTTAGATGATTTACAATAAATGTATGTTTTAAACTGGAAATTTTAGTTTCAAGAAACTTTTGATCACTGTAGTATTAAATATCACACAAAGGTATAGCATTCATAAGAAGATACATTTTACTATAGATATCACTAGAGAAATTCTAAGATGTATACTTGTTGTAATGTTTTGCACAAAAGCAAAGCAATTGGTGCAAGTGCAATTGGGTATCCTTTTGTTTTTGTTAGCAAAAAGCACATAATATCACATGTCAAGTTTGTTATATCTACAACATACCTGTCCAAATGTTTCCATTGGAAGGGACCTCGAACTCCAAAAGGTATGTGATTTGTTTTTCTTTAGAAGAACTATAAGTATGAAGGTGGAACCAAAGGTAGACAAAGTTACACCTAGAGGTGTACAAACCGGGTTTCCGGCCCAAACCGGTTCGGGTTGGAAACCGAAACCGGTTTGGTCAAACTTGGTCAAAACCGGTTTGGCCCCAAAACGGTTCGGGTTGGAACCGGTTCCAAACCCTAAATTCCCAACCCTATCAAACCGGTTTGGGTCGGTTTGGAAACCGGTTCGGGTCCAAACCGGTTTGGCCCAAACCAGTTTTATTATATTCAAAGAAAATTTAAAACTTTTTATTAAAACATTTAAAACATAAATACAATTTATGCAATTTAAAACAAGTAAAACAATTACACAATTTAAAATATTTAAACAATTTAAAACATTTGTACAAGTAAAACAATTATACAATTTATAACATTTATAAACATATATATACAATTTAAATACAAGCAAAGTATATGAAACATTTATAAAATTTAAACAACATACAAGGGTAAATAATAATTTAATTTTAAAACTAAACATTTAGCATAGTCGTTTCTTCTTTCGTCCATATTATAATTGTATGTTTAATCTGCGCCACCAGAACCGGAACTGTTACGAAGGTAGTCATCATATGCCGCTTCATCATCGGTCATTCCTGGTGTCAATCCGCTCTCTACCTCGTTCTCGTATAACTCTGCTTCGTATTTCAGTTCTTCTTCAAGTGAGCGTTTGTCTTGTACTTTTTCTGTTGCATCCAAATAATCTTTCAAGCAAATTGACATTTCAACCGCTTATGAAGTGAGTCGAGTTTGTCTTATTGATATAACACTGCCACTAATAGAAAAAACAAATTCCAAAGCTACCATGGAAGCTTGGACAGTTAGTAAATCTCGGGCGATGGTGGATAGGATGAGAAATTGATTTTTTTACCTTTCCACCAAGCCAAGAAGTCAAAATTTTTAAAATCTTGTGGAGTCATGGTGGATAAAAAGTTTGAAAGACCATATCTCCCGAGTTCACTACTCAGAGTGTTACCACGTTGACGTTTATTACATTCATCCCTTAAAGTATTATATAAATCAAACATTGGATCATTCGAACTTTCGGCATTTGCCGCATGCCTTAAAACCTCATGGATTTGTGATGTTTCTCCGTATTTTAATAAATAAACATCATAAATGTTTTCTAATTGTTTGTTAAAAGTAGCTTTAAAAGTTTTACTATACATTGGGTTACGAACTTTTAAATCCAAATTCAAAGTAATTTTATCAAGTAAAGTTTCAACCCCCGACAAATTTAAACAAAGGTTTTAAGCAGCGCCCCATGTAATTGGGGCATTTCTTTAAAATACTTTATAAGTTTTTCTTTCATTGGGGGTATCATATCGGTATAAGGTCTACCCCTACACGACATTTCATTTAATTTTGAAGTCATTAAATAAATTTGGTGAAGTACTAACGGACTCGTTGGGTAATACTCCGGAAAGACACGTAGTTGTGTTTTTAAAAATTTGAAGCATTTTTGTTACTTATTCGATAATGGCCCAACCGATGGATGGTAAGAATTTGCTTTTCCCCGACTTACCAAACTATTATGAAAGGCTATTAAACTTTTTTTTTGTTCAATAGTCTTTTCAAATATGTTACAAATGGAATTCCATCATGTTAGTACATCCCAATTCAAGCCTAAACATTTGGTATTTGCATCTTTACAAAACTTGCGATATCTAGTATATCTTTAGTTATTGCTAAAAATGTCATGTAACATTTTTTTAAAACAATCTTTCACTGTTTCAATTGTTTTTAAATTGTCTTGAACGGCTAAGTTTATAATATGCGCAACACATCGACTATGAAAAAACACACCCTCACAAATTAGTTTATATTTTAATTTCAAATGATCTATCGTAAGAGTGTTATTTGACGCGTTATCAAAAGATATAGAAAATATTTTATTTTCTAATTTATACGTTTGAATAACTTTATGTAAAATGTAATCTTGTTGTTTTTATTTATATAAAAGACTTGAACTTGAAAAATATGTAATTGATAGTTTTGGTAAGTTAAATGTGTAAAAATATATTAGTGAAAATATGAGAAAAATAATCATTTAATAAATAATTATAATTACATGGGTAAATATGAAATATGTATGTTTTAAAAAGAAGAAATATGTAATTGATTATTGAACTTTAATAAATATGTAATTAATGACTAGAATGAAAAATATGTAAATGATTTTTTTTAGTAAGGTTGATAGTTGTTTTGTATTAACCCCCAATTCAAAACAAAATTCTAAACTTGTACGATTCCAATTAATGAAAGTGCTTGTAAATGAATGTGTACCTACAATCTTTTAGTTAAGGCATGTATTTACCACCCGGATACCACATGGATATACCCTTGAAGACAAGGTCATGATCCCATCTCACATAGCATATTCATACTTACAACTATTTACAATATTATTATAGAAACGAGAATTTGATGAATGCGTACTTAAATAAGCTTAGATATTTTCCTTTCCTGTTTGACATATAATATAAGGCTCGTGCCACTAGTGGGTTCACTTTAAATCATTGTTGTATAGGCAGGGGTGCCAAAAAGAGTCATAACATAAACAAATACGTATAATAATTCCCAATTTGGTGAATATAATATTAAACCATATTGATGATTAATCTATTTAACATTAAATGAAACAGTAATGATTCAATTTAAATGGTCATAAAAGTACAAATATGCCAAGAACAAGAATATAAGGTTAAAAACCACTCCTCGTTGTAAAACTGATTATCTCATAAGTGCGGTTATAGAACGATATGTCATAACTCCTAAGCGCTTTTATAACATGTTACAAAGGCACGCACTGTGATTTCAAAGCCAAAATGCTTCAATTAATCAATCAATCCACCTTAACAAATTGAAGGAAAATGTGACATGAACATAAAATCGATGCATTAATAGAAAGAATTCTGCAGTTCACCTCTATTGCCTTGTCTCCCTAAATGACAACCTAGAAATCTGCGAACGCAAAAAGTCCAAACCTCGTTGAGGAGCTGTTTTACCACCCGACCCCGCCTCATTTCCATCTATTTGTATATCTGGATCCCGCCAAAATTTGATCACATGTAAAGTTTCTTCTTCTGTTGATCTTTGAACAATGATTTTTGAACCAAAACCTTTGTCTTTCATCTGAAGACATATCTGTAAAGGGTCATTTTCTGCAAGAAATAGCATATATAACCAGCCTTTTTCCGACAATAAACTGTCAGCAACTGGTAAGATCTTATCAATTACAGTTCTGCCATTTTCACCTCCGGCCCAAGCAGATGTAAGGCCAGAACTACCTACTTCATCCTCTGGTGTTGGCACATAAGGTGGGTTAATAACCATCAGATCCACCATTCCAGACATTCTTTTTTCAAGCCCTGATGCAATGTTAGTGGTTAATAACTCTGCATGGACCCCGTGGGCCTCAAGAGTCTCTTGGGTTACTTCTGTGGCATGAGGGTTCATATCAGTTGCAAAATAATGAGCGTTTTTGGATTCAGATCCGAGAATAAGAGCAAGACTGGTGATGACATAGCCACTACCAGAACCAATCTCCATACAGATTGATGGGTGGTGGTCTAAAAGTTTGGTCCGGTCAGCCAGCAGTGCATCAACCAAGGCAAATGAGTCATCACATGGTGCGTACACTTGAGAATGTGAACTCACTAGTCGGATTTGCGCAATTCTTGGAGGCATTGTTTCTAAAGAAAGAAAGAAGATGAAACAGTTATAATAACCAATTTTCAAAAAAGATCAGGGGTACCAAAGAGCAAACATCCTTATATAACAACAAAGTCTTGTCCTATAGCTTAAGTCGTCAGTGTGTAAATATTATACCTCTACCATTCCAAAAGCAAACACAAGAACTTCCTTTCTAGGATATTCCATAGTATATGCCATAAATACCTTTTTCACGAGTTTTTGATCCAATATTACCTATCATTGTATCCGTAATCATTAACAATTTGATAGCACTGAACTTATATCCACAAGATTATCTGATCTTGTCATCATTGATGTGTTGGGTATGTATTGGTCTAATATAACCTATTACTGTATCAGTGATCATTGACAATATGACAACATTGAGCTTATATAAGATTAGACATCTAGTCATCATTGAGGGTCTCTTTGGTTGGCTGAAAATGAAATAACAAAGGAACGCAACAACGTAATGGAATTGATCATTACACCTCATTATCATGTTTGTTGACCTGGAAGAATGGAATGGGTATTATTGTATTTACATGAAATTTTTATACTTTTCGCAAAGAATCATATTTCTTCAAGATGATCCATCCCATGAGAAAAAACAAACAGCATTTTTGCATTCAAGAATGAACCCTTCCCTTCCTCCTCCGATCCAAAAACCAAAAATATCAAAAATAATTATACAATATTAGAATATATATAACCATACTTCACATAAAAATAAAAACTGAGACATGAAAGTTCATACATATGAAGCAACATTTACCTATAATGAAGCTGCTGGAAGACTACTCCAGATATTACCCTCGCCTCTATCGCCGCAAACAAAAACTTTCACCAGAGAAACCAAAATAGTGTGCTGGAGAAAAAAAACCCAGATGCGGTTATTTGGTTAATATCATATAATGCCATAATGGATCGTTTGGTTCATGGATTTGGAATTCTTTAACACGTTTGCTTGACAGAAAACAAAATGGCATCATTCTTGTATGGTTTGTAAATCTGTCAATAATTTAGAATGTAATAATGGTAAAAACAAATTCGCCAACTAATACAATAACGCTGACAAGGCAGTCCAAAAAAATTTCAATCATCTTTTAACAACCAGACTAACCTCAATATATATAAAGCAAGTCACCTAAATTGATTACGTACAAGTTACTTGATAGACACGAACTAAGTATAAGGAAAAACAAACAAACTGAATTTGGGTTTGTATGGATGCATGGAAATGGACAAACTTATCTTCCATATTCGAATGCTCGAGATTTCGTTCGTCAAGTATTATTTCCTTTTTCAATTCGGAATTGACCCAACAAATTTTCCACAAAACAGAACTTGTAATCATATTGAATAAATGAAATCATGATCTTGTCCAACTTTACTACTTTAGAGCTACTCGGAATCAAATCAAGAAATATCTTGAACGAGCTCGAGCCTCGAGTATAGCTCTTTAACTATACGAGTATGAGCCTGAGCTTTATATGTGAAGACTGTTTAGGCTCGCAGTCCTAAACAAGCCGAGTATTCAAAAGTCCATTCAACATCTTCTAGGAGCTCAATTCCGGTATACATACATTTCATGGATTCATGTATCATTCATTTTCTTCATGTGAGTGAAAATGACAACAAAGTAGTTAGGTTTACTATTTGAGACTTATGAATTTCCACAACGAATATCACTAATTCATAACTCATCACTAATTCGACGGCCCAAGCTAAAAATGCAGGCCCTTTCTAAAGGTCATACTATAAACCCTCCTCGATTCTCCATTGAACTCAAGTAACTTAAAACCTAAATTCCTAATTACTAAACAAGTCTCACTCAAATTAACACCTAATGACTAAACAAGTCTTACCCAAATCAATTAGCACTTAATTACTAAACAAGCATCACATATAATCCAATTGATAAACAATCTCACAGAAATCAGTTTCAACTAATTACTATTAATAAACAATCTCGCTGAAAATCAATCATAATTCATAAGTACCACCAAATTACTAAACAACTAAACAATTCGATGTTTCGCAAGTATCACCTAATTAATAATCAATATCACATAAATCAAACAAGTGCAAAAGAAATCATACCTTGAGTAATCGAGTAACAGAAGTACAGAATCGATTCACTGAAGTAAACAACCGATTGAAGAATGAGGCCGATTTACAGAAATCGACACTCACATTTCAAATATTCAATTAGGTTTTTTTGAGATTTTTCATTGCCCGAATGAAGAATTCATTTTCAGTATCTACGCACAAGATATGGGCCTACAACAGATTATTTGGATTTATGTAGAAAACTATGTTAAAAATAGTTTGATTTGGGCCCTAAATTTTTAATGGTTCTAAACAAGAGCTTAATTTATAAGCCTCGTGTGCGGGCCCTATGGATAGATAAATCGTTATTAGGGGTGAGCATACACATGGTCCGGTTTACGGTTCTAAATTTTTAGCTATTTCGGTTCTTGGTCCGGGCCAGTTCGGGCCCGATGAAAGCTCGTATAACTCAAAAGACCGTTTTAATAAATATATAAAAATGTCAACTGTGTTCAAATTGGTGATAATTTTTTCCTTGATGGTTTTTAACGATATCGTTATGGTGGAGTTCGTTTCTATAATAATAAAACATAATTAGAAAAGTATATAAAGGATGACCTTGAAGATAATACCGATATATTGAAATGATGAAAGGTAAATTCTTCTCGATATCCGACTCTTTCGAAGATGGAAAAAGTTATTATTTTTTAGTATAGTTATTGTAGTTTTAACTATAGCTTCGAAGTCAGATTTTAGTACAGATGGACGAGTAGTGAAATCGTTTAGAACTTCACTATCCCTTACTATTGTTGATGCTTTGATTTGTACGCAAGATTGAGTTTGAATAACAAGAAAAGGAATCAACGAGATATGCTATGATGTGCTATAGAAATAATTAAATCTTTTGATTTTTCAATAATTAACTTAATTTTAAAAAAAAGTTATGATAACATCAGTTATGTGCCTGACTGGAGAGTAAATGAAGATCGAATGAAAAGCTTGGTGTATTTATTTTATTATTTTGTTTCATTATAAAGATCTTTTTTGTTATTAAGGATTTTTAAAATTACATATATTCTTATTTGCAAGTTTGTTTTACATATTATTATTTTAATGTGATCAAGTATCATGTTATTTTATTTTAATGTGTTTAGTTCTAGCTCAATAAAGGAACATAATTCTTTTTTCGGACCGGCCCAAATCAATAAGTAGAACCGACCCGTTAGACCCGAAACCGGACCAGACCGACCCATCTTTATGAGGTCCGGTTTTTGGACTTTAAATCTTGTACATTTCGATCCTTGGTTCGAGCCGGTTCTAAGCGGTCTAGTCCGGGTTTGACCTGTTGCACACCCCTAATCGTTATGGTCACTCAAATAACAAGATGAATGTGAGGTGTCTTGTTTGTAAGATTAATCATGTGAGTGATGTTATACAACGTTATCTATGTATCAAAAAGTGATGTTAAAGTGACGTTATTACGTAGTTGATGGTCTTAATTACACTTGATTGAAGGGGTGGGGCACTGGGGCCTACGTTCGTTTTATTGCTTGTTTTCAAAAGATCTTACTACTTTAATAAAAAGATAAATGGGGTGTCATGTGTCAGCATTATAATCATTCTCACCAAATTTTCCCGTATCTTTCTCCTATTAAATAATTACCTTAATTACAAATAAAATTATTTTAATACATTTTAGTATATAATAAATTAAGAAAGAAATCTATTTATTAAGGTTCTTTCTAAATAAATTGATATTTTTTAATAAGTCAATTTTTTAAAAACAAAAAAATATCAAATTAGGGAGTTGTAATAAGAATTTTTTTTAAAATGACATTTTTATACGGTTTATTTTAGAATAAAATGTTTATTTTCTAAAAAAATTAAAAAGTTGATATCACTGTTTTATTATTTATAGTCATTTCTGATACGTAATTTCAGAAATGACTATAAATTTACTTATTATTTAATAAGTCAATTTTTTTAAAACAAAAAATAATCAAATTTGGGAGTTGTAGTAAGAAATTTTTTTAAATATGACATTTTTATATGGTTTATTTTAGAATAAAATCTTTATTTTAAAAAAAAAATAAAAATTTGATATCATTGTTTTATTATTTATAGTCATTTTTTATACGTAATTTCAGTCATATAATATCTTAAAATATTATTTTATAATTAATATATTTATTATATCAATATTTTATTTATTTAACTCGTGTAATACATGAGTTTAGTAAAACTAGTTTAGTATATATAAATTAGAGTCGTATGATTTCTGTATTTTGATGTTTATGTTTGAACACCGCAATGCGTGAATGAATATATTTTTCATGGCTTTGTGATAGGTTGTGTTGTCTAGCTCTTGTTAATATATTAACAACTACATCATACGGAAGAACATATATACTAGAAACAGGTGGCCGAATGTTCACCTTAAATTGCACGTTGGCACCATGGCAAAACTTCAATCTAACCACCATAATATCATCTCGACTAGGGTTGTTTGACAATTTTTGAATGATTAAGTTTGAACCAATAAAAAATCTGAACCATTAAATATTGAATCATTAAGAGGTCTGAACTATTAAGAGCTAGTATATCGTTTAACTATTCAAAGACAAATGTCTGACCAATTCAGATAATATATATCTTAACCATTCAGTATCAGTATAATGTTTAACCATTCAGAGGTAAATGTTTTAACCATTCAGACATGTGTTCGCGAAACAAACAATCTGAACCATTAAGTGTTGAACCTAGAGGCGTACAAACCGGGTTTCGGGCCCAAACCGGTTCGGGGTCCAAACCGAAACCGGTTTGGTCAAAGTTGGTCAAAACCGGTTTGGCCCCAAACCGGTTCGGGTTGGAACCGGTTCCAAACCCAAAATTCCCAACCCTATCAAACCGGTTTGGGTCGGTTTGGAAATTGGTTCGGGCCCAAACCGGTTCGGCCCAAACCATATTTTTTTAGAAATTTGGATTTTTTTATATTCAAAGAAAGTTTTAAACTTTTTATTAAAACATAAATACAATTTAAAACAAGTAAAACAATTACACAATTTAAAATATTTAAACAATTTACAACATTTATACAAGTAAAACAATTATACAATTTAAAACATTTATAAACATGTATATACAATTTTAAATACAAGTAAAGTATATAAAACATTTATAAAATTTAAACAACATACAAGGGTAAATAATAATTTTTAAAACTAAACATTTAGCAAGTCATTT
>BJCM01080015.1:0-10493 GCA_018326385.1 Flaveria bidentis
ATATATATGTATATGTATATGTATATATATATGTGTATATATATATGTATATGTGTATATATATATATATATGTATATGTATATATATATATATATATATATATATATATATATAATATTATGTTTGTATGAGAGAGTAAATTACGCTTTTGGTCCCTAGGGTTATTAAATATAATCATTTCAGTCCAAGGGTATTTTGGTTATTTTATTAAAAACTAACTGAAAAATCTAACTTTGTTAGTATATTGGACTGAAAGAGTTATAAAATACTAACCATAGGCTTGATTTGTTAGAAAATTCATTTTGAACTCAATATAGTTAAAATGACCATACCACAGGGATCAAAATAGTAATTTACTCTAAAAATTTAGTTGTTATTTAATTGGGAAAATTGTATAAATGATTTATGTGGTTTAACCGGATTGCACGTTTGGTTTTCAAAATTTATAAATTGTGAAGTTAGTTCAAACTTTTGTATAGTAATTGCATGTCCCAAGTTTTAAAAATTGCAAAGATAGTCTAAACTTTAATGTGAGCGTTACCCTTTTGGTTTTTAAAATTAAATTTAAAAGTTAGCCAAAACTTTATAAATTGCATAATAAATGAACAAAATTTAATATCGATCAAACTTGCAATAAGTACATAAAAGTTTATGTCAACTTAGTAGTTTTTTAAATTTAAATACCAAACATTCAATCCGGTTAAAATATAAAACTATATATGCAATTTTCTCTATTTAATTTACATATGAATCGAAAACGATGCAAATAGTTATGTGAACGCATAGAAAAAAAACAGATGCAGGCATATGTTTCATGAACTTGTAACATTCACTGAGAAAGGCCAAATGTTTACGACCTGTGCTAGACGTACGATTAAATATCTGTGAATGTTAAATTTCTATACTAATAAATAAAAATAAATCCAGATACTTGTCACCATTGTAGGCTATCTAATAATTGGTTTTTCCGTTTTTCTCTCTTTTTAATTATGAATGATTTAATAGTTATTTATTATTTAATAACTATTCATAATTAAAATTTCAAAGTTGTTAACTTCAAATTTTCAAATGCATAATACATGGTTTATTTAATTTATAAAATACACAATATTTATTACATAACTTTTATATTTGTAATAGTAAATTTATTTTGTTGTGTATTACACGAGACTATAACCTAGTAATATTTATGCAAACATAAAATAAAAATATAAAAAATACACTCACCACGTGGTTCGGTAATAACACTACCTTTTATCCTAAACTTTTAAATGTTAATTATGATAGTATTAATTTGCTAGCCATATCTATTTTGATATTCTAGCTTTTTCCTTTTTTAACGGTTAAATCCATTTAACATAGCTATTTAAACATTTGACCACTCGACCTACAAGAAAAGAACACTAATTACACACCCGAATGGTTGGTGATGGTGGATATGTGAGGCGGTTATCGGTGGTGGTTAACGATGGTATACGAAACTGGAGAGAGAGAGAGAGAGAGAGAGAGAGAGAGAGAGAGAGAGAGAGAGATGGGAACGACTAGCATGCAGTGGCCGAAGCCCTGGTGGTCAAAAGTCGCGGTGGTCGAGATTCATGGTGTTGGTGTCTTGAGGCAGCGGTGATCGACTGATTTCTTATAAAGAGAATATGAAGATGAAGATGATGGAATACGGATCTCGCAAATGGTGTTTCAGAAGGGTTCGACTTTCAGGTCTGGTAAGAGCTTCGGTGATCCAACTCACACTCCGATGTTATGGTGGAATGGCGGAGTTTGGTGGTGGCGGTGCTGGTGTGATGGTATGGCGGTGGTGTGGTGGGAGGAGATAGTGGTGATTTTGGGTTGGGTGTATAGAGAGAGAGAGAGAGTAAAAAGAAAGAAACCTTAGTTATTAAAAATGCTCTGATATTTTCAGAGTTAGGGTTGGGTTTTAATATTAAAAAAGAAAAATATTATATTTATATCAATAAAATATTTAGTTTTTTAATATTAATTTAAGTGTTTGATATTTAAAGTCAATCTCATGTGCCTGAACAACGCTCAAATACTTGAATAGCACGTTAGAACAGTGTTCATGCGTCTGGACAGTGTTCATGTTCCTGGACAATGATCATGCACCTGTACAGTGAGCCTGAAAAATGCTCATGTGCCTGAACAGTAAATTTAATTTTTAAAATTTAATTTTTAGTTTTGTACATAAATTATTATTTACTAAATTTAAAGATTAAATTTCAAATTTTAAAATTTTCCTCTAAAAATATCTAACTTTTATATTTTAAAATTTTAAAATTTTAAAATTTCCATCAAACAAAAGACATATAACTATTTTATTTATATTTTATATTAATACATAAGATTGATATTAAAAAATAAATGTAAAAAGTGATAATGATGTGTCATTATTTTTAGGTGTTTTTAAATTTTATCATTGGAGAAGTTTTTTGGGTTTTTGAAGAATGAATGATTTTCTAATGTGGTTGTTGATCAGACATGTTTTTTGATGTTTTTTTATTTCACCATTGGTTATATTTGGTTTTCATTTTAATAATTATTAAATAATACTATGTATACGGTAATAAATTTATATATATATATATTTAAATTCTATGTAAGAAGAAACTAAAAAAAAGTAATTAATCATAAAACTAAATTAACTTTTTTATACACTCTCAATGTAGTGTATAAGAAAAATAATTTCAATTTATTCGTATTTTATATCTATTGTTAATAAAGATTATACAACTAAACAAAAAATTGTTCTGTATTTTCTTTTTTTAAATTGTTTATTAATTGTATATTAAACCAAATGAGAATTATGAAATAATTAAAATTATACCATTTACACGCTGTTCATAATTTGTGTGTCATAACATGACATAAAATAGACATGTCATAACATAGATTCTACTGATAATCTTATATCAGTTTTTACATTATCTTACTAAAAACTTTTTACATTATCTTACTAAAAAGTTTTGATTCACGTCAAATGTAATACGTTTTCATTCAACATTATGGATTCGGATTACTTTACATTTTGACGTAAATCTAACTCGGAAAAAACATGTCGATTGTAGTATATATTTTTACACTACGTGCGCCGTCGCTACGAAGCGCGACGAGTAAGAAACTAGTTAGAAAATAAATATTGAATTTAAAACATGATAATTGCTATTAACTTTAAAATTAAATAAAGTGTACCTCTTGACTTTTTTCACCCAAATTAATTTATTAAGTATCAAATGAATCTTAGTCTAATGATTTTTAGCGGTATGGTTGATAGTATGAATTCAAATCCTTTCGAATATAAAGTAGTGAAATTATATGTGGGAAAGAATATATATGTCGTTAAAACAAGTAACTTATAATAATCCCCGTAATCCTTTTTATCCTGATCAAGAAACTAAATTCAATGTTATGCTTCCAAAAATCATTCTGTTTACATGATCCCTATATTTTATATGTAATTGTTGTTAAAAGATCATTTATATCTAATTTGGAAATTTTAAATTTACGAAGGATTCAGAATTTGTGCGTTTTTTTAGTTTGAAATGGTTTCATATGTAGTGATTTATGAAGAGTCCATTAAGTTAAAGACCATATGTTTCTGATACTAAATTTACTTGAGTGGCTAGTGAACTCTAAACATGATATGTTTATTAGATCATCACGTTGCAAGAAGTCCAAATAAAAAAGTTTAAGTTTAATAATTGAGATAACATATTCTTTATATTTGAAGAATTTAGAGAAAAAAAATTTGGAGAATTTTGCGGCAGCAAAGTCCCAAACCTTTTGTTATATTGTTGCCGTGGACTTTATTGCGAGGAAGACCCTAAAATTGCTCATTATGCCGGTTGACATCATTCCAGAATCGAGTATAAGAAAAAATATATATTATTAATTTTAGAGTTAAAATTATACACATTCTCTTCTATTAGTATATTTTCAATCATCAATTATAAAACAGTTTTAAAACTTGACAAAATTTATCTTTTAGAATTGGAAATTATCTTTTAGAATTGAAAATAAACCTAGACAAACTAAATCTAACCATTCAATTTAGTTATTTCATTAAACATATTAAACCGTTTATTATTCAGATTATCAGATAACTAAACCAAATAAATAAGTTTTTCTGTGTATCTGTTAACGAAACCGAAAACCGAATTCACGATTTGATTCTATTTTTTCAGCTATGAATAGGGCTTTGAATGAACCGAAGTTCAACAAATAATTCGTGAACTATTTAGCGGAAAAGTTGTTTAAGTTCGTTCATTTAATAAATGAACAAACATGAACAAGACAAATTTGTTCTTTAGTTAAAGGAATAAACATGAACATAAGTTGTGTTCGTTCATTTTATGTTTGTGAACGTTCGATAACATATTCGTTACGTTTGTTTGTGTTTGTTTTTTTAGAGCTATGTTTAAGATAATTATGTTAAGTATTTATTTATTTATTATAGATATTACATAATGTTTGTGAAAAAAATTATAAAACAATATGAGGTGGTTTGTATTTGTTTGTTTTAAAAAAATTTGTTTGTGTTTATTATTGTTCATAAATATTTGTGTGTATTCGTTTGCCTTTGTTTGTGTTGGTCGGTAAACGTTCGTGAATAATTCATGAACAAACTATTTTCTTAATTAACAAACATGAACAAGACCCTTTTCATGTTCGTTCTATTCTTTTGCAGTCCTAGTTATGGGTACAGATTCGTTTTTGGTTGTTTTATGTTTTGGCTTTTTATGAACATCTGAAATTACTACAAATAAAAACAACAAAAGAATAAAATAAAGACTAAAAGAAACTATTTATATGTTTTTAGTTTATCATATTAAAAAATAATATGATAAATAAAAAACGTTAAAGAAAGATCTAACTATTATAAAATGTTAAAAGGATGGATATAGAAAGTAAATATAGTTCAGAGTGGTGTATATATGTTTAATCATCCTTAAATTATCTCCTTAGTAGTTAAAATTAAACTTAATTAATATGAAAAGAAGATAATGTAGTATATGTTTAATCATCCTTAAATTATCTCCACAGTAGTTAAAATTAAACTTAATTAATATGAAAAGAAAATAATTATCAGTATAAATTATGTTTATATTGCATATGTTTAGTATTTACAAGAAATGTAATAACAATATAAACTTATAATCTTACTATATCCAACTCATGAAAATAAGTATAGTCATTACAGTTGGGTGGATATAAATATAGATAGATGAAAAATATATGAAAAACTTTCTATTCCAAGACATTGAGGTATAAACAGAGACGGTTCCATCATAAAAAAAACCTAACATGCAAGTCTAAGTGAACGTTTTACGAGAATCAATAGTATCCTTTATTAATTAATTTCTAACTAACTTATACAATTTCAGTTTATCTATAAAGTTTTTTGGTTTTTCATGGTTCAAATTTCCGGAGCACTCTCTCTTCTTTTTTCTTCCTTGTGTTTTCTCGTGACTTGATGAATATTCATTAGTTTTGCCGTTTCTTCATCATACATCATCACCTCCACCGCCTATCGCCGCCCTCCAAAATTCCAACTTTTCCCCGTTTCTTCTTCATGGGACGACTCCAACTAGACTAAGCGAGAGCTTATTTTTTATATCTAATCAAGTCAGCGTATACATCAAATTACTCTCTAGTTGTCATCATCGTAGAGTTGCTACCGCCATGTACCGTTGTCCAGATGACAGTTGTTGTCGTCGTAGCACTGTAGCAGTCGTTATTATTAATGTCGCAGAACTAAAGAAGTTCAATATTGTTCCTAATTAAAAATTAAAAAATGTAACAAATGAGATGGTGTGAATAAAGAAAACAGCAAAAGAGTATTAGCCTAACTCTATGTATTGTTTATTACACCTTATTTAATTTACTCTCATCTATAAATATTCCTTTATCTTTTTTCTATCGAAACAAATATGTCATACATCTTTAATCAATAGTTAAATACTCAACTCTCATCACTAAATTCTTTATTGCTAATAACAACATTTTCATACTTTATGAAACAACGCGTTTCATCTCATCTCATCTCATGATCATCAAAGTGTTATATAAACATCATGATACGTATGCCTGAAAAATAAACTCACAAAACCCTAATGGCGTTTTCACATGTTGTGGGAACAAAGGTGATGGCTTTTCTTACAGCTGCAAAGACTGTGGTGTTAATATCCACGTGGCATGTGCGATGTTGCCGCTGTGGTTATCTCACGGGAGCCATTATCATCAGCTCAAGCTTGTGTTTTCACCACCGTATGGGAGTAATGGGTTTTGTTGTGATGTGTGTGGTGGGATTGAGGGACGTAGGTGTTGGTTGTATCGGTGTGGTTCGTGTGGGTTCGATGCTCATTTGTAGTGTGCGACGTCGAAAGTGGAAGCTGTTGTCGGAGCTGGAAGTGGTAGTGATCAAGGTGTGAATATGTTGTTGAATGATATTAATAATCAGAGGAACCAAGTTCTTCTTGAAGCAATGATGGGTGGTTATGGTGGTGGTGGTGGGTTGGATTTAAGTTCAGTTGTTGGAAACGTTGGTGATTTTGGTGGATTAATGGGTGCAGGAGTGGGAGGTTTTGGGTTTCTTTAAATTAAAGTATTCGTCTTAATTTGTGTTTGTTGGAAGCTCATAATCAAGACAATCCTAAATCATATGACTTAATGTTTATTTAGAGTCAGATTAAAAAGTCAAAATAGAAAAAGTCATACATGTAAATTAGACGGGAATTAAAGGGTTAGTTATGTTAGTTAATAACCGTCACTGTAAGGGTATAAATACCCTATTTGTATGTCGAATTATGTGTGGAATTTCAATTTGTATTGTGCGATTATTATTCTTGTGTTTGACTCTATTTCCACCGAGTCCCTACACAAATCCGTGCATACTCATAATCGGTGTTCATCCGTGATTGATCCTAATCATACGATCCGAAGGGGCCTCAACAGTGTTTTGAACTCTCACTCTCCTTCGGTCGATTCAGATACTAAATCGTATCTGCGTGTTTGTTTGCTAGTTTCTTGATCCCGGATAGCTTGTACTCAGCTCAGAGTCACGGATCGAATAAAGTGGACTATCCAGCGCCATTGATATTTGATGGAAATTCATGAAACTGTAAAAAGTAAGAATTGTAAGGATCAAGCAGTGAAACTAACTAATAAGGGTTTGATCGAATATTTACGTATGTTTTATAATTGGGTGTCATATATAATAAGTTTTGTACTAAATATATTTACTTCTGGATGGGATGTGATTTGCACGAAAAGATTGTTAAAGTACCATATATATAAATACATATGTATGTATATATACGTATGTATATATACGTATGTATATATACGTATGTATATATACGTATGTATATATACGTATGTATATATACGTATGTATATATACGTATGTATATATATATTCTAGGTTAGTTCCCGTGTAATACACGGATTTATTAAATAAAATATTAAATAATTATTAATAAAAACTTATGCATATAAATCATGCTTGAAGATAAAATATGATTATAATTACGTATAAATAACTATTTTAAGTAAATAAACAATAATGAATTTTTCTTAACTTTTATTTTTAAAAAAAAATTGTGATTTTTAAATATTTTTTTAAGATAAATAATTTTTTAATTTCATTGTATTCTATTTTTTATATTTTTTGTTTTTAAAAAGTATGTTTTTTATAAAAAATAGGTTTTTAATTTATTAAATTATACATTTTATAATTTGAAAATGGTATGAGTAATAATATTAGTATTCAATGTTTATTAATAATATAAAGAAATTTGAAAGTAAGTATAATGAGGTTTACGATTATTTCACGCTTAGTTTGTTTTTTTATAGATAGATCAATTTAAAATATATATGTAAAATAAATATGAATAGTTGAAGTATAATATTTTAATATAAAATAGAATTAAAACTATATATGCATAATAATTCAAGAAATAAAATAATTATATCATTTATAAACTCTCTTATGTAAATAGTTTTATTTTTAAACATTCGTTTTAAGAATTTTTTTATAAAAAATATTTTTTAAATATTGTTTTTAAAAAAAACCCGTTTTGTAATTATTCTGGTTGTTTTAAAATTTAAAATATTTCCTATGTTTGTAATTTTTGGTTTAAAACAAAACAATTTAAAATATTTTGTTTAAAAATGTTTAGTGTTTTAGAAAATTTCATATTATATAAAACTTTAATTTTTTTGTTACTTAGATTTTAGTTAAAAGATGTGATTTCTAATTTCTTTCATAAAATCTATTTAAAAAAATGATAGTTTGATAATAAAAAATTAAATAAGAGAAAGAAACATAACAACTAATAGAATTTACCTTTAATAAGAGAGATAAATTTCTAGGAGTATTTTAATTAATATAATACCCTTTTGGAGGGAAGTTGATATGTGAATATCTAGAAAATAACAAGTGTCAAAAATATTGTTTAAATGAATGAAAAGTGGTAAAATAAATATTATTTTATTAGAAGTTATATATATATATATATACATACATATATATATACATATATACATACATACATATATATGTATATATATACGTATATATACACGTATATATGTATATATATACGGTATATGTATATATATATACGTGTGTGTGTGTATATATATATACGTATATATATACCGTATATATACGTATATATGTATATATATACGGTATATATATACGTATATATATATGGTCAAGATCTTTTTAGGACTCTTAAATATTTCGAGAACTACGAGAACTCATGCTAGCCATTGATTAATAGAATAATTATTATTAATTTAATTTATATATAAAAAGTATTAGTGTAATGTGTATTTAGGTATTAAATGATTTTCTTTATTCACTCCTTTTAATTAAGGTAATTACACACTTTTAAATTTTGACAAAGAATCCAAGATTGAGGAAAAAATCATAAGTATCATTTTTATATGGTCATCTTTAACATCAAATCTCAAAATCAAAATTCCAATAAAATAAAAAAATTGATAACCATGTTCATTATATCATAGTCATCGTAAATTCTTAAATGAAGATCAAAATTTTGTATTTTTATAGTTAAAGGTAAGAATTAGTCATTTGATGTGAAGATATTTGTCAACTGATTAAGCGATACTAGCCCAATTTCATTTGAAGTCGTGTTCAACTCATTCAAGTATAGATCATATATATTTCTCTTTAGTCCTATATCATGTTTTTGATTAATATATATCATTTGTAGTGAAATGTCGTCCCGCGAATGTATTTATACGAACATTAAACCGATTGTTGATACTATCCCGAATCAAATTGAATAAATGGTTTATGAAGCTAATGTGTAACACCCCGAATTTTTATTAGAACGAAAGGAAAAGAAAAGTAAATAGAAAGAAAGGATAATGAGCACAAGTGGAGGGGGATAAAGTGTACAAAGTACAAAACCTTATTACTTTAAGGTTTAAAGGGGCATGTTTGCCCATTTCTTCTTCATCTTCTTCAATCGGCTGAAAAGAAGAAAGAAGAGAGAGAAGCCCCGGTTCTAGAGAGAGAAAGTGGAAGAAGCAACTGCAAAGGTAATTCTTCTCTTATATGAGCTCGGTTTCAGCTAGATATCGAGTTCTTGACCGAAGTTCTTGGTGTTTAGTGTTTGTTTTCGGGATTCAAGGGCTGAATCGAAGGTGAGTCTCGAACAAGAAGTGTGTTGCTCAAAGGCTGCTCAAGGTGAGTTTCTAGAACCCCTTTTTTACTGATTTTCAACTTGTTTGGGGCTATTATGCATACTAAGTAAACATTTTGAAAGTAACCGTGAGTCTGCAGCCTTATGTTCGAATGATGTATGTATGTATGTATGTATGTTATAGTGTTGATTATGGGTTAGTGATGATGATTAGCATGCTTAGGTGCCCATAGTATGTTAGATCTGTGCTTGGGTATCATTGGAATGATAATCGGGTGATGTTGGTAACATAGAAAATATATCAGAATGTTCTGATGAACATGAACAGTGGTCCATGCGCCCAAGAGAGGGCCATGTGCCTAAATAGTGGCCCATGCGCCTAAATAGTGGCCCATGCGCCTAAATAGTGGCCCATGCGCCTAAATAGTGGCCCATGCGCCCAGCATGTTGGCTATGCGTCTAAGGGTTGGTCATGCGTCTAAGGGTTGGTCATGCGTCTAAGGGTTGGTCATGCGTCTAAGGGTTAGTCATGCGCCCAAGTCCTGGCCATGCGCCTGAATAGTGCCATGTGCCAAAGATTGAAACGGCTAAGTGTTGATGCGCCTAAATAGGTGCCATGCGCCTGCATAGTGGCAAAGCGCCAGAACAGGGCAGAAGCACCCAAATAGTGCCCATGCGCCAAGACTGATTTATGCTTAGAATTTTCAGGCTCATGCGCCTGAAAGGTCCCATGCGCCCATTTTGGACTTAGGATTTTCTAAGTGGTTTTTAAGGGGTATTATGGAGGTAGGCCTTGTTATGAT
>BJCM01080030.1:0-12171 GCA_018326385.1 Flaveria bidentis
TATATATATATATATATATATATATAAAATATATATACACATATATGTATGTATATTGAATTTCTATTTTCTATTTAGTTTAATTCTTACTTCTAAAGTTAATATTGCATATAGCGAGGATCATATAATTTATAAAACCCAAAACATCCATGTCGGATTACCAGCCTTTATTCCTTCTTGAAAGAGTTACTAATGATATCCCAACAAATTTAAAACGTAGAAGAAAACTCCATACAAGTGTCACTTTGTAAAGTCAAATTAAAACCGACCCGAAAACGTGTTTACTTGTTAATTACATTACATCATCCATAAAGAAAACAGTAGGCCAATTTTTATGCTTTAAATACATCATTTATTTATATAACAAATAAATGTATAATTATTATATTTTACGGGTACGATTCTCAAAGTATCAGTATATATACAACTTATCCGTTTAGGTAGATACAAGTCCCACACGCCAACATATTAGATGTAATATAATCCACTAGCAACCAACTTTTTGAAAGTCTATAAATTTGCTCAAGTTCTCCAAATCACCATCATACAACTCTTTCATTTTCTTTTACACCGAAAAAAAACATGTCTTTACGAGCTAGAGCACCCAGCATGACCACCTCGACCACGGCGGCAGCAGACGACAGCGCAACCCCAGAAGCATCATCACAGCCTCGTCCAGAGGCGCCGTGGGCACTCTCCCAGACCCTGACGAGCACAGCCAACGTAGCCAAACTCCTCCCAACAGGCACCCTCCTGGTCTTCCAAGTCCTGACACCAGTCTTCACCAGCAACGGCTCGTGCGACTCCACCACCCGTTCGTTAACCGCGGTCCTTCTAGTCCTCTTGGCGGTCTCATGCTTCCTCGCCTGCTTTACCGACAGTTTTAAGTCGGATGACGGAGTCGGACAGATATATTATGGGTTCGCGACATTGCAAGGGATGTGGCTGTTTGACTACAAGGATCCTAAAAACGTGCCTGATCTGAGAAAGTACCGGCTGAGGTTCGTGGATTGGGTGCACGCCATGCTTTCGGTCATGGTGTTCGGTGCGGTGGCATTGAGGGATCGGAACGTGGTGAGCTGCTTTTATCCGAGCCCAGCACATGAAACTCAGGAGGTTCTGGACATTGTTCCTATCGGCGTCAGCATCATTTCAAGCGCATTGTTTGTTGCTTTCCCCACTACACGCCATGGAATCGGGTACCCTGTTACCCCCGATAATACCAATTGATCGATGTAAGATTTATGCGCACGCGCGTGTGTGTATATATATATATATATGAGAAATACAATGTAAAAAGAAAACTAATCTATTGAAAGCTAGAAGAAACTTTCACGTAAAGTAAACGCGAAGCACAAGTAACTCATTGTTTTGTCCTACGATCACGTCAATTATTATTTCTTTTAATAACAAATATTCTACTCAATTTTAAATTCGAATAACACATATTATTTTAATCGGATCCGTATATTCGCTTCGCACTCTAGCCCCTCGTGTTAGTTGTTTTACCAACAAAAAGAAAAACAAAAAGTAGTGAGACAGACGTTATTGTGACGAATTCAAGTTTTCTTGTCTCTGTTTCCCCCCTCTTTTTCAAGATTGGTCGTACAGCCGTGGTGGTGGTTTATGAGCATCATAATTTGAGCATTTTCAAAGTATTCAAACTAGTTACGTATCCATATCATAATATATCTCTTAAATGTATCCCTCATTTTTCAAAAACATTCCGAATCTCATTCTCCATTTATTCTCATTTTAATTAAATGTTATTTTTAATTTTTTAATTTTTAATTTTTTCACTTACAACTACTAATCGACATGAATGATTAATAAAGACCTCTCCATATCATAATATAACTCTTAAATTTATCCCTCATTTTTCAAAAACATTCCAAATCTCATTCTCCATTTATTCTCATTTTAATTAAATGTTATTTTTAATATTTACTTTTTTCACTTACAACAACTAATCGACATAAATGGTTAATAGAGACCTCTCAAATATGGGTGATTATTATTACATAGTTTTTCATTTTCCACATATAGTTTAGAGATGTGGTAGACATAGAGGAGTTTATATGAATTATCTTAAAAGAGTCATGATTTAAAGTTACCGGACTGTGCATAATGAAACTGTATTCCTCCTTTTACTAGAAAATTTTACAATAGCCAGTATAACTAAAGATATTTACGAAAATAGTTTTCCTTTACTGATTAATTACAACAACAAGAAAAGGCTACGTGACAAGATATCGTTGAACTAGTGATATGCATCCATGTAATATGCTGTATCCCTTATCCCAAGGATAAAATTCATAATATCACCATATTTTATCAATAATATAAAAAAATAACAAAATCATTTTTGAGCAATATACATGGACGTTGCGAGAGTTAAAAATAAAAGAAATTGCATCATGTGTTGTTGGCAAAATCATTTTCTTTTTTTACTATTTTTTATGTTTTTAAAATTTAACTTTGTAAAATTCCCCCACGTGGTGCATTGGAAATCTAGTAAGTTTTTTAATATGATGATGTTTTGGCATACTTATAGCGAGAATTAAAATTTAAATTACATTAATGTTTCAAATTAAAATCCAATAATTTCGGTGAAGGGAGGGTTTGTAGTGAAAAATGATAATATAAAAAATATTAATCACCAAGCAATACAGCGGCAATACGAAGAGCATTTAATCTATTAAGGCGTCAGATTTTAATGAGTCGAACATGTTGTACGGGGCAATAAATTTTTTTTTTTTTTTTTTTTTGGAAATTTATTGTAATATTAATATTTAATTAATAAATTAATGTTTTGAATGAAAATTAATATGGTTAATGACATTTGAAATTAATAGGATAAGAAGTTGTTCCACATTGGAGGATAGAAAAAATATAAAATGATTTATATTTTATAATCTCTTGTTCATATTGTTTCCTAAGGTTTCACACTAAGTGGATTCGCGAAAAGTGCGAGGCACCCTTAACTCGTACACGCGCGCGGCGTGGGCATGTGGGCGCAATGTGACACTTTGATGGCGCACTTTATGGTTTAAATTCCACTGGGTTCTCTTCTACATATAAGTTCGGGTTCTAGATCAATCCCGACAGTACAAACTGCTTTGGTTGTTGTATCCTGGGAAACAAAACGAGTTCTCCTGGGAGGCTCGGAATTTGTTTTAAAGGCCCCGTGTTGAACATGATCCTCAGCTTTACATTTCTGTTCATCTATTTCTGTAACAAACTGCTTTGGCTGTTGTATCCTGGGAAACAAAACGAGTTCTCCTGGGAGGCTCGGAATTTGTTTTAAAGGCCCCGTATTGAACATGATCCTCAGCTTTACATTTCTGTTCATCTATTTCTGTAACTTTACCATCGTAAAAAAGATTTGTAATAGTTTATTTATGTTCATTTGTATTGAGTATATTTATAAAATTTGTTTGAAGTTTTATCTTATATGAACGGTTAATACGTAATTTTTTAAAAATAAATAAAATTTAGAACTTTGTCACCCCAGTGATACCCACTGGTTTGATATTATTGCATGGCTTTGGGAACCCAGTCAAATGATTATTCTTGTAAAATTAAAATCCAATGGTTATTTGCAGAAAAATCTTTAGTCAATTGGCATTTCTCTTAATTTTTCAACTATTTTACTACACAAATTATTTAAAGTGACATTCACCTGAGTTCTCATAAGTACAAATCTTGCAATAATGAGATATGAGACAATCTTGAAATACAGACTGTAATTATTTTTATTTATTGACCCAAAACATTATGTTGAACATGAATAAAGCACAATAAACAAACTAGGTCCACTAAAAACCCAAACAAATCATACAAACCCAATACTATTGTACATCTCAAATAACATATGAAACATTTAATAACTGATCACAAAATGATTCGTTGCATACTATAGCTGAAAGTGTTGATAGTGCTTGCTTTGTGTAATGTTTATATAATTAACTTGCGCAAACATCTGTTAACTCTAGAAAAATACTACAAGAGAATATTGAATTCCTAAAGTATTAATATCTATAATACATAAGTATGTTGGAGATAGACTAAGAGATTTTGCATCAAGTAAGGGTATTTAGTTGGTGACTGAGCGACACTATCAGATGTTCAATATGAGAATCTATAAGATTTAAACATTAAAAATACAAGAGTGTATTAATGTAATTGTTATACTAGAATTAATGCAAAGGTCGAGCAATTAATTTGGAAAATGAAACAATATGTACCTGGTGCCAACCGACTACACAAACTATTAGGGTCCAGCTTCTAAACAATAAATAACTTACAATGAACTATTATAAAACTCAAATCTTTCTAGATACAAATTAATTTACTTGATGGAGGTGACAAAATATATTGCGGGAGGATATGCGACAGGAGACTGTCAGGATCACACTATGTTAGAAGACACCATTTTAGATACATGTACAAACCCTAGCCTTATTACATATATATTCTCGCACCATGAGAAATACACAAACAAGACACATTTTAGAGAGAAAGAGAAAGATAGAAAGAATTTAAAGAGTGTGAGGGGAGTACGTGAAAAAGAAGGGAACCCTCTATGGGTTCTAGAAAGCCCTTGACGGCGAGTGGCGGCGAGCAAGACTTTCTCTAGGTGAAGTTAGCAACAAGATCCAAAGGTTTTAAGGAATTTCTCTAGGTGAAGTTAGCAACAAGATCCAAAGGTTTTAAGGAATTTCTCTAGGTGAAGTTAGCAACAAGATCCCAAGGTTTTAAGGAATTTCTCTAGGTGAAGTTAGCAACAAGATCCAAAGGTTTTAAGGAACTCTGACGAGCAAACAACGACGGTGATAGGAGTGGTGGTCAGATACGGTCGGGCACGATGGTTAGTGATGGTAGTGGTGTCAAAATGCCATGGTCTCAACAGTGATGTTTGGTAAGGAGGTTAACCGTTTGGTGGTGTTTGGTTACACGGCTATGAGTTATTAGTATTTGGTTGGGAGAAAAAATTTCAAACCTTACTACAACTAATACCGCATTACACACAATATCATAATATCTGCATAATATCTGCAATTTCACTATCACCCTACTACAACTAATACCGCATTACACACAATTACCAATGTCATATCCATACTCAAACAATTTTCAAGATTAACATCATGAAAACTTTAATTCTAGTAAAGAATCAGTTCCTCTGTCGGTGAGGAGATTAAAGGTATCGGGGGAGGATGATAATGAGGAGTTGGTTGGTCACGACGAACAGGTATGGAGTCAAACACGAAGAAAAAGTAGAGCAAAAGGGAATGCAAAAGAAGATGGACCGATCAAGAAAAAGTGACATTAGCGCGAGCATTGATTTATTGTTTGGACAATTATCGGCAATGAACAAAATCGGGATGTATTTTAGGAGAAGGTTTAATTTTAATTTTAATTTTAATTTTAATTTATATAAATTTTATTACTTTAGTTTTATTTGTTTTAATTTTAATATTCTAATAATTTTTAGATTACCTGATATTTTCACTTTCAAATGAAGACCGACTATTGAAGTTTAGATCTACTACACTCAACCCATGCTACTTGGTGTAATCCTTGCCGGCATCCAATTTTATGCAAGAGGAACATGTTCAGGTTGGATAGATATGACGACAACAAATGTTGGAAGAACAACAAAAGGAAACTTGGAGTTCATTTCAAAAGACCACTTGATATTTTATAGGCCGATGTTAAAAGTTATTCTACAACATAAGCGGGAAAACACATAGCGTTGTGGGTTTCAATTCCCGTACTAGATGCTACGTATTTTAATTAAATTATTTTATGAAGTATTTGTATCGAATCAATTAAAGCTTAGTTTAATTTTCCTTTTTAGTTTATTTAATTGAAAATATGAAATATAAATATAAAATTAAAAATCCATAAATTTAAACAAATGAAAAAACTGAAATAAAAAACTAGGATTACACCTACAAAACGGGGAAATTTGAAAGTAAATGAAGAATATAGAAAAAGTTGACGTGAAGGAGAAAAACGAAAAAAAATAGACAGACTTAGCATTCTCTCAACTTTAGTAAAAATACTCTCAACTTTAGTCAAAATACAACATTTATAGATTCAGATAATTTGCACATCCTATTTGTTGATCATCCAATACATCCATACTATGCCAAAAATTGATAAGCTTTTGGTTTTAGGCTTTGGGGTGTTGCAGACAATTTAATCACTCAGTCAATTAGATGTAAATACGACGTACAATGTTACGTAGTACAATACAATGTTATGTAGTACAATACAATGTTATGTAGTACAATACAAGTCTTCGATACGTGTGCGACGAAGATTACATACAGAAAGTGGGAACACAGATCAAAACTCAAAATAAAGCAGGACTTATGTCAAAAAAGAAATTCAATATTATTCATTCACTTGCAACTATAATTTTGTTACAACTCGTCAACATTTGAATTCCCTCAACTTTACACCAATCATTGGTCCTTCCAACTGCTAACCAGCCCTTTAGAGTGATTGTGACAGTTTCTAATATCTGAAGGCGGGTTGATGCATAATAGTAATTACTCGAGTCACAACATGTCAGGGCTTATGTCAAAAAGGATTGCAATGTGTCCTCACACCGAGGGGTATTTAGTGTACTACAGGAATCTTGATAGCCCATATGAGTTCTCATTCACCCAAGGCAATGACAACGAAAACATCATCAAGAGACCACTTTACAAGCTTATCCTTGCCCGCAGGATTGATTATAGCACGTTCTGCTGTTGCCAAACGATAGCCTATAACGATTTCATGTCTTTCACGACCCCTGATCATGATATCATAGAAACAAACTTCTTCTTGATCATACACATAGAATTCTGCTGGTTTAATACACATCTCGTTTCCCTGCAAAACGGTTACATCAGCGGGTTAGGTTTACAAAAAACACTATTTGTTCACATCCTTTTTTATGGTGAACATGAGAACCAGGGAAAACTCAAGGGCCTACCAATACCCTACTAACTAGTAGGACAAGGTAAGCCAACTTACATTAGGCTAGTGTCCTTCAATTTGTTATTTTGCGTCTTCCATAAGTAACTAGTTTGTCAAGTATGATTGTAGAAGTTATATTATTTTAATAGGAATTTGAATTTATAAACAATACAGGCTTTAATGCATTAGAAATACATACCATCTGACCCATTTTCTTTTTAGCAAATAATTTTGGTTTCACATGATAACCCGTGAAAATTAGCTTATTATAGGGCAAAGGAAGGGTACCTCCTCTGCAAAGAGTTCCTCAAGGACACGATTTATCTGTTTATCTTCAGCTACCATTGCTAGAGCCATGCTCACAAGCTCATTTGATAGTACATAATCACTAATTTTGGTCACAGATACAAGGTTCCTAGTCCTGGAGTCCAAAATCTCGCTTATTATTATTGATTTGTTAGATGCTTGCTGCATCTCACGGATCCAAGAGCTATGAGAGAAACCAGAAATGCGTAGTGGGGTCGAGCTTGTGTCTTTGCACGGAAGACGCTTTGACTGCAGACATTGAAGAAACAAACATCTTTAAAGACGTGTCTTCCAAATATATGAAGTTGCCAATAATTATTCACCTTTGAAGATAACAAAAGTTATATTACATCACCTGAATGTCTCGGATAAGGAGGAGGGTGGCTAGAGATCGCGAGTCTGAATGCACAATTGAGTCTTCTACAGATTCATCTGCAAGAATCAGAATCTGTTCACTAAAAGTTAGTAATCAGCAATGCCAAATCTTCTTTTCACATTCAAACCTCAGATTCTAAAAGAGATTTGTGAAACTCAATTGACTGGTGATTCATGTTACATAAGTCCATTTCAAACATGCCAATTGAGCTTAACATGGTGATATGAGATGACTTCTTTTACATAGTTCTCATTCGACCTATGTTCTTCACCTGATTCTAATAACCCCTTTGACCAAAGATGGATGATAACTCATTCCAATCATATATTTTTCAGTTAAATGCCTCGCTTCTTAGATATAATGAAAAGGGAACTTACAGAATCAAATGTCTCCAAAGGTAGAGTCTCCAAATGCTTTTTGATGACTGCATTCCCAACACGGTGGACAAGTTTAATGTTAACAAGACCTGAAATATCAAGTCCTCCATCCACTAATTTTCTTTCTCTCTCCTTCTCCAGTACTTCATTAAACATCCATAACTCTGAACCCGGAGCCAGAAATGCCTCTAAAACCTGGTATATGACAGACAAAAGAAAACATTTTAGGAAATAAGAGCAAGTTACCAATTACTATTACAAAAGATTAGTTTTATATCAGTAATTTACCATAATCATATCATCAATATCACGTCGCCAACCACAAAACAGTATCTTTTCAGGAAATTTGGGTGGGTCCACTTTTTTGGGGAAAAGACCTCTTCGTACCTGCAACACACACAACGACTAAGAGCATAACTAAGACCTTTATGTTACATTGAAAACCCTTTATGGACACAATGCAACACAAAGTAAAAGACATCAAGAATAAACCTAGAAAAAATGGCAACACTCACGCACTTTGTATAAAAGAGTGCCATATATGTAGGTATTCATATTATTAAGTTAACATTCCATATGGCCCTAATGGCTCTGCAATAAGATTTCAGATGTGGCTTCTAGATACTCATGCATACTTTTCAGATACTGACCTCTGGTAAGGGTCCAGGGGAATATGTGTCATCATCCTCAGCTATGACAAGCATTTCATCGCCCTCTTTTAATATATATTCATCATGGGGATTTATATTTATCTTTCCACCCTCTGAAGCAACCTTTACCCCACAAGGAATAGCATCAGGAAAGGAGATGAGTATATCTTCAAAGCGCATACCATCCAACTGGGGCCACCGTTTGATATAAAACTCGGCATTTTCGAACCCCAATATATCTTCCCATATCTGCAAAACATAAAATAGAAACAATAAAAATAAAAAACATTAGAATTGCTTCTCTGAAAGAAACATATCTAGCATTTTATTTAACTACCTGTGCAAGGCCAGGCTGCAGAGCACATTGTATCATTAACCGCCCAATCACATCATGTGCAACCACGGTCTCAATTAGCTCTCCACCAACAAGCTTCACCAAGGGTTCATTGTCAAGATCGCTCATCTCAACAACAACATGACCCCTCAGCCCTTCTTTTACTCCGGTAAGGCTAAGGACAACCCTCAAGGCACGTGCGTCACTCTGATGATGTCAAAAAATTAAATATGAAAACCATTTACATGAACAAAATCTTTAGAAAGACATACCTGATCTGCATTTTCATCTGCTGCTAGTACAATTATAGCACGTGCCTTTGAAACTGAAACCTTTTTCAAATCTGCAAGTATAAGAGGACTACCACTTCTGCATATAACTGAGGTGCCCATGAAGCTAAATTCAAGTTTTGCTATATCCATTTCCATCTCCTCCTTATCTCTTTCAGCCAGAACAACAACAACACCACCACCAATGCTCTTATTTGCTATTGCCAGCTGCTTTAAAAGTGAACCCTGTAATCAAAATTAGCTAAAAATGTAAATTGATCTTCAGAAGAAAACAAGTGCACAAAACAACTAAAATACTACCAGTTTGTCACTCCATCCAAGAACAAGTATGTGATTGCTTTCAATTACTTCACTTTTCCCTTTTCGCAATGAGTCCACCTTTTCTGAGATAGCATCTGAAACAAGCCCTAGCATCATTGCAAATATCAGCATCCCTCCTGAACTTATAGAGACTGAAACAATTCTCGGTCCAGTGCCAACCCTATCTGCATGATTGCCAGAATCTGCCACAAATGTCCAAGAAAGCCAAAGTGATTCTGCAAGGCTACCATCACTGACAGCATAAAGTGCCAACCCACCAAATGCTATGAGAAAGATTGTTGCAAATAGAAGCGCAAGTAACTTTGCATATGGGTATATAGAGAAGCACACATCCACCATATATGCAATTCTCTTCTTTAATGAAACCTCCTCTTTGTTATTCTTGGACCGCTTTGAAATATTCTTGATCCGGGGAAGAACATCAAGATATTTGTATAATACAAAAGGTGTAACAAGAGTAAACAGAACAGTGTACAGAGCAATGGTTCGACTGTCGGTGTTGCCAATATACGCAAATGAATCCTCATTCTCAAGCTTCAGAATGTCAGTGTTTTCATCATTGGGAATGTCTTTATTCCTACAAATTCTAAGAAGATTAGAATTCTTTTCCTGCAAGAAGGTTACTCCTTGTCATTAAACAGCATTTAACCAATTCATCTATACTTGCAAGATCATAATATAAACTGCAATAACACACGACTAGAACGAGACAGACCAAATTAAATAAATAACAACCCCCTTTCCACCCTCTTAAGAACTACAGTAACTATATTTTCCTTTTATAATCAATGTGACCTACGCAAGACTATATTATATCTTAGTGGATAGCAAAAAACTATTGGTAGGATATGATTATATATAAGGTGGTTGCTAGAAGATTGAAACAAGAGGTACAATATTGTGGACACATTATCATTCAATTGGAAACATGATACCTGAAGCTTTGTGACTTCACTTCGCAAGGCAATCCCATAACATCCAAAGACAAAGCATAAGAGTAGCAGCTGCAGTAAGAAGTAAACATGGCACAATCAGACATTAAAAAAGAGAAATATGGGAAATTCAATCCATCAAAAGAGAAGAAATGATTCACCAGGTTACGTATCAATGAGCTTGTGATCGTGGCAGTTTTCCTAGAAGGAGTAGATGAAATCAGGGAAGAGGAAGAAGTCAAAGAAGAAAGAGGAAGTTGAGGAGGCAGTGGGTTGAGGACTCTCCCGGATCTGGTGTCTGACCCCTGGGGGAGTGAAGTTGATACAACTGAAGTGGTGCAGATGGATTCCGTATCACTTGCCCCCTCGGCAGGCAAGTGTTTAGGCATTGGAAGCGGAGAAGAAGACGTAGGCGGTTGTTTCCGGAGAGATTTAGAGGCGGATACGGTGACGCGGTTGCGAGTAGTATTAGGTCCAAGAAAGGATGGATAGACGTAGTCCCGATCAGCAAAAGCGAAGGTGTGAGTGTCGGTAGAAGAAGAGTGATGATGATGATGATGATCATCATGATGATGATGATCATGATCGTCATCGTCGTCGGAGGAGAGCCGGCGTACGGCTGGGAAGAGTGGGCCGGGGAAACGGGCGGTGGTGGATTCGGCGATGGTCCTGGATTTCTTGAGGAGAGGACGGCGTTCAGCTACCGGAATCTTAGGGCTACGTTTCGTGTCTCCGTTGCTGTTGGATTTGGACATAATTTCTTACCGGAATCTTTCTTTCTTCTCTACGCACATGCTCGTTGGTTGCTACTCACGTTTTATGCGCATGTCCGGCTAGCTCACTTAGACACAGGTTTTGCTTCTTAAATCGGACATGACGTAATTTTGTGTAATTTAAGAATAGTAATAAAATAGATTTGTCGTTAAAAAAAATAAATTCAAAAAACTGAATTTTAGCACTTGTTTCCAAATATAACTATATAAAAAATATTTTTTTTAATTATTAGACTATGGTTAAACTCATCTACTACACAAGCTTATATAAAAACAAATTAACACATATGCGACGAGTTTTGTTGGACAATAATGGAATACTAGTTCGTGTGACTCGTGCTATGCACGGTGTTATAACATTTGAAAGTGTTTATTTTGACGAGGTATATGTTAGTATTAACCTGTAGAGATTAATGAAGAGGCTGATGCAATCTAAACATTTTAAGTTTATCGTGCATGTTGCACAAGTGCATTAAAAAAGAAGCTTAGGAAGTTTCACACATGAAACAAAAAATATTCTAAGTGTGAAATCTTCCGAAGCCAAGACCAATATCTTCCGAAGCCAAACATGAAGTCTTCCGAAGCCTCAGAGACAAAGTCTTCCGAAGCTTCAAGTTCATGAAGATAGATTTCTTCCGAAGACTTTTAGTAACATGTTTTTATCTGATGTACTGTTCCATAAAACTGGACACCTTTCCGCTGCATCTCTGCAAGTCACCAACTTACATGAGTGGGTGAAAAGGTCCATGTTTTTGGCAACTGTATATTGAGGTCTTGAGTCTGTAACTTTCTACTTTATGTATTTTATCCTTTTTGTAATAGATAAGGATGTGA